>OZ018321.1:178437405-178661112 GCA_963969495.1 Ceratothoa steindachneri
CCCGCATCTGTCCCGGTGATAACGCGGCAGCTCAATTTTGTAGCCGTGGTTTCTCGTTACGCCCTCGCTTAGTTGGAACATGTCCCCGTTGCTTACGTGGTCAATACCTCGGAGGATTTTGAAGACCTCGATTAATTGACCGCGCCGTCTTCGGGTTTCCAGTGAGAAGAGGTTTAGTTCTTCTAGGCGGGCTTCGTAACTTTTGTGCCTGATCGAGGGGATCAGTTTGGTCGCCCTGGCTTGTACTCGCTCCAGTCGGGCGATGTCCTTCCGAAGGGATGGACTCCAAAACTGCACTGCGTACTCCAGGTGAGGTCGGACCAGGGAATTAAAGAGAGTGAGAACGATTTCCCTGTTCCGATACCCAAACTGTCGCTTGATATACCCCAAGATTCTCTGGGCTTTCTTCTCCGCCTCGATGCACTGCTTGGAAAACTTGAGGTCGCTGGTGATCACGACTCCCAAGTCTTTTTCCATGTCTGTGCTCTCGAGCGCCGAGTTTTTGAGGCTGTAGACGGCTTGGGGATTTCTGTGGCCGATGTGCATCACCTTGCACTTTTCGACATTGAGCGGCATTTGCCATTTGTCTGACCACTCTCCGAGTTTCCTCAAGTCGGCTTGGAGTCTCTCGACGTTTTCCGCGTCTGCCACGTTCATACCTAGTTTGGTATCGTCGGCAAATTTGGAAATCCTCGCAGTTATGCCATCATCTATGTCGTTTACATAGATGATGAAGAGTAGGGGGCCCAGCACGGAGCCTTGGGGAACGCCGCTTGTTACCGGTAGCCAACCGGACTTTTGCCCGTTCACCACTACTCGCTGCCTTCGACTATGCAGCCAGTTTTCGATCCAGTCACCTACAGCTCCGGCGATGCCTAGCGCTCGAACCTTTTTCAGCAATCGGCGGTGGGGCACCTTGTCGAAGGCCTTCTTCAAGTCGAGGTAGATGACATCCACCGCCTTCTCCCGGTCGTGTTCGCTGAACACGAAGTGGAAGAATTCCAAAAGGTTCGTTAGGCATGACCTGTGCCGCCGGAACCCGTGTTGGGAATTCCTCAATAGGTGGTTGGACTCGACGTGCTGCGTTATTTTGTCAACCAGGATACTTTCCATCAATTTTCCTACTACCGACGTCAGGCTGATCGGCCGGTAGTTAGATGGCTCGCTCGCGTTACCCTTTTTGAATATGGGGGTGACTTCCGCGTCTCGCCAGTCCTTTGGCACGCATCCAGTCTCGAGCGATTTCCTGAAGATCGAGCAGAGATGTGGGGAGACCTCATCTCGCACTTCCTTCAGCACCCGTGGTAAGAAGCCATCGGGCCCTGGCGACTTGTAGCGGTTCAAAGCGTCGATCTTTGAACGCACTATCGTCTCTTCGAAGTGAAATCTCTCCAATTGCTCTGAGCCTTCGTACTTGTCACGAGGCTCAGGGGTGGTGTCCTTCTCCTCAGTGAAAACTGACGAGAAGTACTTGTTGAGGATGGTCGCATTCGCTTCGTCACTGAGCTCTAGCTCACCACCACCGCAGGGCTTTCACCATATTTATTCTCTGTCTTCAAAATTGTTTTGAAAGGCAGAAAATAAATATGGCGAAAGCCCTGTGGTGGTTGTTATCACCAGCAGAACTTGTATTTGATCTTTCTTTGCATGTCACATGGATAATGCGCCTTTAAATTGTGAGCGGGTAAGAAGATGTGGTATAAAAATTCCTTGGAGGTTCTTAGCTTAGGGAGATACTGGGTTTGATGGTGTAACTCTATGGGCGAGGTGGAGTCACTGTGCCTGGCAGCTTAGTGGTAGAGCATCTGACTGGCATTCAGCGGTCCCAGGTTCGAGTCCCGGCCAGGAATTTCAAACTTTTTTCCCCAGGCGTTATCTGTCTTCTCGGTAAAGTATTGCCTTCATTGTGCCGCCCTCTGCTCTCTTTGATTCTAGTCTTCTATTGTCCCTTTCTCTTACCTCTAAAAAATCCTGTTTCTTGTCTCATTGCTCATTCGCGTCAAATTTCTCTTACGCAGACAAAAGTTTGTGTATCAATTAGCTATTTTAATTGTTATCCTGCTTTCGAAGGGAATGAAAAAATCACTTAATCCATTTTAGCTACGCCCTAGAAATCGAAAATTATTTGCAATAACGCAATTATAATTATGCTCTTAAAACGGCAATGTTGTATCTAATTAAGCTCTTCATCAAGCTCTCGGAGGAAGTTCTTCTTACAGTCATGAGAGGATATCGCTATGCAAAGACTTTCTTCTGATAATACGTAACTTTGATTATAGTGTAAAAGTGCTCCCTTTACAAAGAAGCATTAATATAAATTTGAGAAATTATTATTAATGAAATAAAACAAGTGAACAAGAGTAACTTAAATCAAATAAAAGGTAGCTAATTTCATGAAAGACCCGTTTCCAACATTATATTACAACCTTTTAAGCTATGCTTAGATCTGTGTACTTAAATTGGTCGTGCTTAGGTGAATATAAAATATACGAGGTGGGCCCTAAAGTAACATGGCTTAGTCTGCTATATGAGCTATGATTGGGGGTAGAGATTAACGTGTTACGTCAGGGTTTTAAGTATTATTAGGGAAGTACGAGGGGTGGTCAATAAGTTTTGCGAATCGGCAGGGCAAAACAGAGGAAGGGGGATGGCTGTTTGTGGAGGTGTTAGGACAAGTTATGACAATTCAAGACCTACAGCCGCACGCTCCTGCCTCGTCTATTTAAGAAGCAGTAGCTGATCGCAGATCGTCAGTCACAAATATTTCAACAATGGAGAAGGTTGAGCACCGCGCAGTGATCAAATTTTTGACCAAGGAAGGCAAGAATGCAAAAGAGATCCATGAACGCATGGTTGCAGTGTACACCGACACCGCCCCTTCCTATGCAACCATTGCTCGCTGGAATAGGGAGTTCCGCCATGGTCGTGAGTCCTTTGAAGATGACCCCCGTCCAGGACGCCTGTCAGACGTGACGAACGAGGACAATGTGGCCCGTGTGGAGAGGATCATCCTCGAAAATCGACGGGTGAAGGTCAAAGAAATCGAGCGAGAACTTGGAATATCACATGGAAGTGTTATCAACACTACCCACGACAATTTGGCCATGACCAAGGTCTCTGCCCGTTGGGTCCCTAGAAACCTCACGCCCCATGATCGACTTCAACGTCGTCAAAGTCCACAAGAGGCCAGAGTTGCACAAGTTGCCCTGCGCGAGTGCGGATTCAAGGAGCTCAACCATCCCCCCTACAGTCCAGATCTGGCCCCTAGCGACTACTTTTTATTCCCGCCAGCTCAAGGCTGCACTGCGTGGACGCCGGTTTGGGGACGATGAAGATATCCAGCTCGCCGTCCAGAAGTGGATTGAACAGCAGTCGGGAGATTTCTGGTTGTCGGGAATTCGAAGCCTCAGGGACAAGTGGCGCAAGTGCCTTGAAGTCGAGGGTAGTCATATTGAAAAATAATAAAACACTTTTCGTCATATCTCATTTCCTTATATCCGAATTACAAAACGTATTGACCGCCCCTCGTATATAGCGGCATTTCCATATTTCTGCAGTTATTGTGTTTTCCACCTGCTTGGCAAACATCTCCTCAATTTTCAGGCCGTCAACAATGCACCCAGAGCAACAAACCAAACTGAAGTTTTGGGTCAGCCTGCACATTCTGCATATGCAGCAGCAAGGGTACGGATATTAGACAATATCGCGCTCAGAGGTTTTCGAGAGGCATAAGAGGTTCAAAGAGGGACGCGATAACTTAGAAGACGTCCCCAGCAGGGAAAAGCCCGCAACGAACAAGAATGGGATCAACGTTGACTTCCTGAAGCAGATGGTACGTGGCGGTCTTCGGCTGATCGTTCGATTGCTACAGTGTCTGGAAGATTCTGACCGAAGATTTGGGCATGCAGAAAATTCCGCAAAGATGGTGCCAAAGGTGCTGAACGATGACCAGAAGGAGCTTCAGGGCATCCTAGAGCGATTTGAAAGCGAACTAGACTTGCTGAGGAGAGTCCTCATCGGTAATGAGATATGGATATTCGAGTACAACCCAGAGACCAAGCGCCAGAGCCTTCAGTTGAAGATTCAGCAGTCACCGAGGCGAAGAAAGCAAGACAGTCGAAGTCCAATGTCAAACTCGTGTAGATCGCATATTTTGATGGGAGGGGCATCGTCCACATTGAGTTCTTACCACAGGTCCAGATGATCAACTAGCATGTCTACAAAGGATCCTCTAGCGTTTGCTTCGTTCGGTGCGATAGAAGACGCGAGACTTGTGGCAAACAACTCATGGTTGCTTCACCACAACAATGTGCTGGGTCAAAAAGTCCCGAACCTCGGGCATTTCCTGGCTGAGAAAAACATCTCCGTGCTGGAGCAGCTTGCATAATCATCTAAAGTGGCTCCATGTTGGTTTTCTTTTCCTTTTCCCTAATCTCATAGGGGTCATCAAAGGGGCACGTATTCCGGACTTAGAAACTCCCAAGAGTGCCATGACGACGGAGCTGTGGAGAATCCTTCTATCCTTCCAGAAAAGTAGGGAGGCGTGGTGGAGAAGGATGGGGAAGTGCGCTAGACTCGATGTGGGTTATTTAAAAGGGGAAAACTTGTAGTTTGAAATTTAGATTTGAAATCATTTTTTGTGAGCACATAGTCCTATCCTTTTCCGACACAGCTCGTAATAAGTATTAGTATATATACATACTTTACTCTTATTAAGAAGCCAGAGGAATTCAGTCCCCTAAAGCCAATCTGTAAATTTCAATTCAGCAATATTTAGGGGCAAGTCTTATGAGTTGACCATCTCTTGCAACAACAACTCTTTTCATTTCTCGCGAAGTCATGTCTTGTCCCCCTCCTGCTGAAAAAGAAGCCTCTTCTATTGAAGACACGTTCTATTGTGGTGTTGTAACCAAGCTCTTTTGCCGGTCGTTCTCCGCTCTAAGAATCATGCTGACAAATCCTGCCCCACCTTATTTTACTCCCAAGGGACGATTGACTGAGGTCTTAAGAAAAACGCCTAAGTAAAACTTTAGTATGTTCCAAATTTTACAGTTTAAAACTTCGAAAAATAACTCCCTTTGTAATAAAATTAAAATTCATTTTGTTCCATTTACCCTCTGATTTTTCATATTTATACCCACCTATTAATTTGATATGGGACCTTTCGAGAGCTGCAAAATTTGTCAAACATATTCCGCTAAAATGATAATAAAACTTGAAAAAATAACCCTCCTGTTTGGTCCTTACCCATTGGTCGGAGCCTCCTTAGTCAATACAGATTTCTTACTCTTTGACTGCCTGCCGTGACCAAAAATAAGTCACGCATCAAGAAAAAGCCCTCAGTTGAGGCTTACGTTCGTATCTCCAAAAACCGTTGCGCAAACAAGTGCTGAATACACAGTACTTTAAAACCTAAATAATAAACTACGGGCCCTTTTCCGTTGCCGACCAGGACTCCCGCTCATTTTACACTGGCAACCTTGCCAGGTTCTTTTGGACCCAGCGTCATTCACCACTCTCCATAATCTTACTTGCGTCGACTCTCGTTGCAGTATTAGATCTCGTATCCAGCAAAGACAAGATCGAGGATGCCCCCATTTCCTCTCTGGTACCTCACTACTCAAACGTGGAGCTTCTTCAAGTAACCCAAGTACTCGAAAATCTCCGAAGGAACAAGAAGGTAAATATTTTGGTTCTTTGGAAAACGAAGTAGGCTTTGGATTCCCATAGAGTTTTAGTCAGGGAGAGATTCAATTTCAAGGTTAAATGAAGTGCAACGTTTTATTATACGCGATTCTGCAAATATTTTCTCGAAGGCTGATTTAAATTCAGTTTAAAAGGTATTTTAATTTGGTCAGCATTATATTTTATGGATAGGAGTTTAGGTTTTGGTGGAGAATTTTAAATTTTCGGGGGTGAATTTTGCATATTCTGATAAGTTTTGTTGTTTTGGAATGATATACTTTTTAGTTAGTCATATTTGAAGTTAAAAAAATCAGGTTGAGTCAGAAAATGAATGAATAACGGGTCATTCACAAAAGATAGATTTGGTTACCAAAGTGAGGATTTTGTTTTCCCTTTTAATAGAGACTTTGATTTGCCCCTTACCCCTAGGCCATCCGAAGTAAGCACTCCGACACTCGCTAGCATGCCTGATCAAATTCATCTAACCCATGCCAAACAAAGCCAATAACCTAATTTAATTAACGTTAGTCGATTAGTAAACTTGCTCCATTCGGTCGTTCCATTAAAAGGTACATGCGAAGGCAAATCTCTAGACCCCTAGACCCAAGCATAGGAAATTGGATAAGTAGTCTAAAACAGTATTTTCCCAGAGAGAATATTGTATCTAATGACGTAAAGAATAGTGTTGGGGAGGTAAGCATTGTAATGCGGAATGGGACACTTAAATAACTTAAAAACTTAGCAATTTGAAGTTTTTGTGAAATCTTATAATGGGTTCACGTCGAGCCAAAATAAAGTTCAATTGTTCAGCCCGAAAAGCAATTAGTAAATTTTATAACAATAATTATCGTCATCATTATAATTTATAAATCTCTTAACGTAAAAAGAATAAACAGCTTAACCATATTTTTTCCAAATTACTATCACTTTTCGTAAGCAATTCATTATTTGTACGCCTAACTAAATCATTCTTTTCTTTCCGTTAACTCGAAGAACTTTAGTACGATTTTAAAAAGAAACAAAAGATATGAATATAATATTTTTAGTTGAATAAATATAAACTGTGTAAAAGACTGTAGGTAATAAATACAATTCAATGGCTTCTATATATTTAATTTGAATAAAATTAATCGAGGATATAAAAGAAAATTTGTGATTTGAGCATAAAACTGAGAGCTATGTTGTCATTTGGCAACTATTAAAGGACTGGTTCCCAGACGTCATGTTAGCTAATTAAATATCGAAAATTAGTCCTTAAATGAGTTCAACCTTATAAAAATAATATAATACTTTGTTTTTATTTACGTAAATAAATCTTTAATTAAAAACAAACAATATACAATAAACTAAACTACCCAACTTCTATTTGAATGTATTAAACGCTATAAATATGAAGTGATTTTATCGAAGAAACATGAAAGAAAAGTATCTTATTAATTATCTATGTATAATTTACTAAAAAATTATAAGATTCTATAATAATGTAAAGCATTTTAAAATAAATTAATGTAGCTAGAATGCACAAATTTAATCTTATTTTGAACTTATATTAAATGTACAAAAATTAATTTAATTTGTAATCTGTTAAATACCATCGTGTATGTGGACGGTTTACATAAGAGAGAAATTGGAAAATTCCTCAGAAAGAAGAATAATACATAGGAAGAGATAAAATACTGAAGAGTAATACATCTGAAGACTTTCCAAGTTCCCGCCGAATAAAGAATACTGAATCCAGCTCCAAAGATTTCTTTATCCTTAAAGATATCCCTGATCACTTTTACCTAGCTTGCAATCAAGAAAGAATGTAATTCAACTCTTTGGAGTCAGTGCTCCACGTAAAAGGAACTCCCAGAAGAATCAAACCGGTAGACACCAAGCCGAACTAAAAAACCCACGAGTGGTACCAGAATTCGGTGACAAATCCCCCCTTGGTAATCAAACCACTCACAACAGGACAACAACACCTATAAGAGAAGCAAAACGCTTCGTGCATCCATCTGAGGGGAACGCTTAAATCCAGATTAATACCAATTGCTTTACTATCAGCTGCCACTTGGGACGAGTTTAAGAGTTAAAAGTGTACATGGATGTGAAATTGACCCAGGCTTTACTGTCAATCAGTAATATATTTCAGGCGAAATTAAAAAAAAGAGTAAAAGTAGGTTTTCAATGATTTCTTTGCTCGCTCTTACCAGTTGGTATGCACAACCCTTCAGACCGCTGAGGAAAATTTATATTTACAGTACAAAAAGAAACACGTTATTAATTTGTTGAAGAATACAATCATGTATGCAAACTTCTCCCCGCAAACACAAAAGATATTGCAAGAAAATATTTTGCTAGATGTAAATTTTAGTGTAACCATTAACAAAGTTAAAGAAAGGTGTTCCGAACTAGATCAGGGTCGAAGGACCCGGGAGAGAGAAACAAGTATTAATATGGTTCATTATCATGGTGTGAAACTAAACCCGCCGTGGAACTTATTACCTTCATGACAAAAGTAAATTCCAGGCTGGTCTCGTTTGTTACAACTGTTATAGTCGTGGTCAATTTAGGCGAGAATGTACCTACCCTACATAATGCTCGATCTGCCGTGAGCACGGGCATAGCCGAGTGCAGCGTATCCCATGCACCAGTCAAGCACCTCCTCTACCCAACACTAAGCAATACCCCCATTAGGTACTAGATGGTAAACCGAAACCCGCATTTAAAATTTCGTAACCAGCAAATCCAAAGTATCAGACAAGGAAACCCAATTACATATTTGGAAGTTGCCCCGGTGAGATTAAGGACTCTCCGTGGTTCTAGGAGTAATCTCAAGGTGTACAGATTGAGTACATGTTCCCTACCTAGTCTTAGGTTGAAGTACCAGCGGAATACGGTCCTACAGGTCTTTTTTAAGCGAAGTGTTATGGGGCGAGAGAGAAGTTTACCCTCGTACCCTGATGCGTTGTTAGACTCATTGCTCATCCAAAAGATTACATTAAGACAAGGAACAGCACATGATTTAATAATTAGTGGTAAAGTAAGTAATGTTGATTGTCTAGCTTTACTGGACACTTGAGCGTGTAACAACGTTGGTAGAGAGAATTTGTTGAGGAGTTGCAACGCCTCACGAACCACTTTCACAGAGTTATCCTGCCCCAATTTAAATTAGTAGGCGTAACCGGCCAAAATTTCAACTCTTCTTGAGAATTGAATTGTATCTGGAATCGGTTAAGTCGGTGTATCCCACAAACTGGAGCTGCCCGTCTTAGCGGGTATATAGGCAGCTGCTCCAGCCTGGAGGCGGCACG
The DNA here is from genome assembly GCA_963969495.1 of Ceratothoa steindachneri. Lineage (NCBI taxonomy): Eukaryota > Metazoa > Arthropoda > Malacostraca > Isopoda > Cymothoidae > Ceratothoa > Ceratothoa steindachneri. Next base: position 178,446,390 of record OZ018321.1, read on the forward strand.
GACGTAACCTCGTTGCGACAAGACCTGCCTTGAACCTGCTCTATACTTCCTTTACCCTCCTTCGTTGCCGGGACTCAGTAAGGACCACCCGGATGAGCAGGGTAACGAGGTCTCGGGTAGTTCCCCCGACTATTGATCAAGACTCTCAAGAATCACAAGGATTTACCTTCTCATCAGCTCAGGAGAGCTCATCGCGTTATCAGTTACTATCACCAGGGTTACCTTTACCTCAGGAGAGGAGTTCATCGGAAGAAGTTAACTCCAGTGAGCCAGGGGAGCTGGAAGACAAGGCAAGAGAACTGGCACTAGAAGAGGAGCTTGAGAGAGCGCAGACCCGACTTACGAAGTCACGTCTTCCCGAAGACTGTCGCCCAGTAGACCCGGAGGTCTACTGCCGCCCCCTGCATTAACCCCCTCCCCCGAAAGACCAGCCGTACAGGACTTGGATCGAATCAACTCGGTCTGGTAGGAAAGTGTTGTAGCCTTCCTGAAAGACAACCTGCACTCATCGTTTTTCAAGACCCGCGACGTCGAGGAAATCAACACTTTGATAACATTATACAGATGCCGCTCGAGATTGGATAGACAAGAGTACATCCACTTACACGACAGATTGACTCTTCCACAACGTAGTCAACATAGTTGGGGAGTGGCGCTACGCGACGCCAGGGAGCAGGCGGCGGTAGACTCAAATATCCAGTTAAGCGAAGCCGCCTTACACGGGCCGAGAAGCCACACAACGATCGTCAACTAACAACAGCGCAACTATGGACAATGGAGACAACCTGCCCCAATGGGTACAAGAGGCCGAGGAACGGCACGCGGAGGGAATCGTGGCCGCGTGCAGGTTCCTCGACGACGTCGGTAAGTCATTGGATTGGAGATGGCGTGTGCGTGTCAACCGCACAGGAAGAAGAATGGGCCTGATGAACCGGATAAGATCTGACATCTCGGAGAAATTTGATCTCTCCCCGAGGTCGATAGATCATTTCTGGAATGACTTTTCGGGAACCCTTGAACCCTTGACTCCAGCGACATCGAATTATCTTCCTCGGACCAGGATGCGTCTTTCCATTCACTTGAGGAATTGGACCAAGATCACCTCTTCAGCAGTCCTATCCGAGAACCACGCGCTTTGACACCGATCAGAACCCCCACCCCCACCCATGTGGATATACAGCAAGTTGACCAAGATATACAATAAGTTGCCCAGGATGTACAGCAAGTTACCCAGGATGTACAGCAAGTTAACGTGGATGTACCGCAAGACCCAATAGAACTCCGCGCGTTCTTTGAGGACGCGGCGGAGGAGTTGGGAGCCCTCCATATCGACCCTCACCCCGGTGTCAGTGTTCCCCCACGTGATCCAGTAATAGTGCGTATCAATGATCCTTTGCACCCTGGCCAAAGTATAGTGATCCCCCCTAGAGACTTTGATATGATTAAGCATATTTCCCTTCCAGGCACAGCGGTACCGACTGTGATTAATTTTACCCCTCCCTCGCCCTTTCCTGACAGTGTTAGTGTGGCATCAGACCATCCTTCCGACCATAGGGATGTGTTATTGGACCTTATGAGTGCCCCGCCGGATATCGGAGGAGGAAAACGTGGCAACAACAACAACAACAATAATGAAAACCGGGACAATAACAATAACCAAAACCAAGAAGACGGAAATGGCGACCGAGATGACGACAACGACTGGGAGGGCGTCAGTTCAGGCATAGATCCTTTAGAAGAAGAGTGTCACAGGGCTGTCGTGGATCCTACGGCCCGACTGGACATTGTGAAACTCGGTTCTTTCATCAAATGCCCCCCCGGTCAACAACATCATACGCTCCCTACAAAAGGACGGCCTGAAGATATTCATAGACCCAAAGTACCATAAGAGGAAGACAACACCAGCTTATATGGCTCCCCTAGTCACCCAATTGGTAGATAACAACGTAATGGAAAAATCAGAGGACGTATCAAGATGCCACAAACTTTTTGCCGTCCCCAAGCCCAATGGGTCGGTACGCTTGGTGTACGATATGAAAGCCCTTTCAGAAGAATTTTACAAACTACCCCCCGTTCAAACTTCCCAGCGTAAAGAGAGGCAAAAGCAATCAAACTGGACCTCAAGGACGGCTTTTATCACTTTAAAATGCACCCTAAGGCAAGACATTGGTTTGGCGTATACTTGAACGTCGAAACTTACAGATTTGTCTGCCCCCCGATGGGGTTTTCGGGAAGCTCTTTCCTTATACAAAGCGCGTTGTGCGCGGTAATGAACAATTTCGCCAACAAATACAAATGCGTGGCTCACACGTACTTGGACAATGTGCTCATCATCGGAGGACAGCGCAACTTAAGAAAGGTGCTAAGAGAAGTGAAGAAATTTTCTCTCAACATCAACAAGACAAAAGTACTACAACATTATGCAAGATCCTAACCTATTTAGGCTTTAGGATCGATATTGGTAAACAAAAGGTGGCACTATGTAAGGACATGTGCACCAAAGTGCGAGAAGTAATGCTTCTGGCTTGCGAACAGAGCCTATCAAACAAAGCATGGCAAAGGATCGCAGGCCTCCTCAACTTTATTACCCCCTTCATAAGACTCCCATTCTTATGGATCCAGCTATGCTTTAAACAACAGATTTTGTCCGACCCAAGTGATTTCCCTCCCTTGATACCCTTGTTAACCACTAAATGGTTCCCGCTCCTGCGCCACAAGGCTAACCCGATTATAATATATACGGATGCTTCGCCCTCCGGGATAGCGGTGACTTCCTTAGACGAAGGAAATAGCCCTGTGGTTAGGGTTACTAATGTTCCCTAGGGCAAGATTATATTGTGATAACTTTCTGGCCCTATGGAATACAGTGAGGGGAAAGATGACACTGAATTTACTTATGTCATGCTCTGGGGAAGTGAGGGGCCTAATATCTAGAATATTTAGATATGTGTCAATAAACATAGCCTACGTTAGGAGCCGCAAGAATAAAGCGGACGCCGCCTCAAGATTCTACGAACAAGCTGTTTTCTAGCCGGACTGGAGCTGCCCGCCTCAGCGGGTATATAGGCAGCTGCTTCAGCCTGGAGGCGGCACGGACGTTTTGAACCTCGTTGCGACAAGACCTGCCTTGAACCTGCCCCACCCTCCTCACCCTCTTCTCCTCCAGCTTTTTTATGTTTTCATGTTTATTTTATTAAGGACTCTTAAAAGAGCCACACCCATTCTAAGGTTAAATAAAGGAAGGGTCCTACTCCCTAGCGGGGGGTAGGACCACAAACAAAAGTTTGCTACTAGGTTTAAATTTTGGGGGTAAGAAACGCGTGGAAAATAGACCTAGCAAGTAACACGACGGTTCGTTGTAAAGGAAACATATACTTTAGTGGACTCTGTGAATGATGCACGACCTGATCCGATTATGGGGAATATAAATTCACTTGTAAGAAGATGTGAGCCAGTTAGGCAGATAGTGCAAAGGTTGAGATCCGTGGTACGGATACTCGGAATAAGTCAAGGGAGGGCTCAAGAGGTGCCACCCCTGAGAAAATTTGGGTTAGGATGGAGAGCCAAGAAAGGGCTGCTCCAACAACCCTTTGTTTAAAGGAGGAGAGCCTGGTAAGGGCTGCTCCCCAAAAATCATGTTTAAAGGAGGGGAGCCAAGAAAGAGCTGCTACAATAAAATCCCTAGTTTAAAGGAGAGCCAACCAAGAAAGGGCTGCTACAAAAAATCCTTAGTTTAAAGGATAAGAGCCAATAAAGGTTTGCTCTAAGACTGCGACTACAATTATCCCCCCCCCACAAATGATTTGGGATTAAACCCATTTCGTTGTTTTCATTGATACCCCAGTGAAGAGTTATTTCGGTACCTGTCGTTCCTGTACATCCGAGAACTGTACATCCGAGAACTGTACATCCGAGAACTGTACAACCGAGAACTGTACAACCGAGAACTGTACAACCATACGAAAGAAATTGTTTTCTGAAAAAAAAAACAAGTTGTTTGTGGCCGTTTACTTTTCTATCTGTTCCACGTTCTCAAGTTTTGGCTTGGCTAAGTGCTCTTTCTTCCTCGATAAATTTATTCTCCATTTTCTTTGTTTCTACTTCCATTATATTGCTTTACTTCGAGGAATATTTTGTATAAGTTTTCTGCCTTAAAATTTATTATCGTATTCTTTTTTGTTTTGTTTTTTCTCGCCTCAGTTTCTGGTTACTTTGGACGATATATGTTTGTCCAATTGCTTTTTTCTTTCAGTTTCTCAGTCTTTCTTTTTTTTATCTTCTTTTATCGAAAAAGAAGTGCGAGTTTCGTTCGATCTAGGAATAGGATTTGAGCTTATGTTGCACTTTTGAAGCTGAGTCGTTTCCTAATTTTAAAGGAGTCCGCGCGTGAGAACCCACTCATTCATTTGCCCCTTCTGTTTGTTCTTACCTTCTAAGAACCCAATTTACGTCTTTCTACTGGCGATAATCCCCCTTCTTCTCTTCCTTTACCACCATTATCCGTGATTATTCGTTCCTAAAGCTAATTATTATCTTATATTTTGATCTTCTCTTCCCCTCTGTTTCGATTGTTGTTGCTGGTCGCTTCGTCCTTTAATACTTAGAATTTATGTATTTATTCAAAATATTCAATTTCACCTAATTTCTTCCACCTGTTCTCTATGCGCCAATCCGTTTAATCTTCTATCTATTGCATGACCCAAATTCATACTTATTTCTCATGTTTTCAATTCTCCTCTTCCATGCCTTTCTCATGCTCATTCTATGTGCCCATTCTACCCAGCTTGCGCTATTCAAGTTTTCCAAGTACATTAAGCAGAGCATTTTCATTTTCTGCAATTCTCTCGTGCCATCTTCTCCACCCTATTGCTCTTCTCAATATTTCTACCCTTACAAACCCTTTTGTACCCAAACAGATTCTAGCCACTGTACTGTGAATTTTTCTCATTTCTACCAATTCCACCTTTGCTCATCCTGCATACCTCATATATATATATATATATATATATATATATATATATATATATATATATATATATATATATATATATATATATATATATATATATATATATATATATATATATATATATATATATAAATGATTGGAATTCTCACACCCTTACACAGTTCACTTATAATTCTATATCCATTTGCCTGCTTTAGTATGACCTCTCTTAATATTCCAATCATTCTCAGCACCTCTAAATCCCTTATTTCATGCTTGCCAAACACATTTAACCTATTGCAAATATGTATGCCCCATTTCCTAAGACCCATCCATCTTTCATACATCCACCAAAGATCATTCCTTTGCACTTGAACCGCATAAATTTGACCTTAGATTCATTCATTCCCACAATCTGCCATGACATCAAGCAATTCTTGCAGATAATATTTTTCGTTTATGATCATCACATCTTCTGCAAATCCGAGACAGCTGATATTTATATCACCTATCCCCATTCCTCCTCTGATACGGTTCATTTTTTTTTTAAATTGTCATCAATGAATATATTAAAAAGTTGTGGAGACATGGTGTATATATCTGCCTCACTCCCATAGCATTTAGCATCCATTCATTTTCCACCCTTTAAAAAAAAACATCCTTACCTTATTGCTTAGATATAAACTCTTAATCACATTCGGAATATTTACATTCATACCGTTTCATATTGATACTGGACATCAAAGGATCCAAAATCCTCGTTACTATAATACAAATTATTCACCCCCCACCACCACCACCACCCGCAACCTCCACCCCCTCCCGATCTATTGCCAATGCAGGAGCGGTGAACTCGTCTTTTAAACTCATTCAAATCCTCGCCAATTCACCTAAATTACTTACCTACTTACCGAGACTGCACCTAGATTGGGAACACTTCCGAGCATTTAAACGCCATTTTGAGAACCGGACTAACTCAGCGTAAAGCAGCTAACTTAGTTTTCGACCTCGGCACTCGCCTGTTTAGTCTTAGTAAAGGTCATTGGGCAAAGTGTAAAGCAATTTTGCTGTGCCTCCACAACATTGGACACTCCTTCAGCAGAAAAGATTTATACGCACCCACGAACTATTCCACGACCACGAGAGCAAGAAATTAAGGTGTAATAAATAGGTGTATATATCTATTTTAGCCTTGTTTAGAATGAGTCTAGTCGTTCGAGGAAGGGAGCAGTGTAAATGGACTCCATTTACATAGAAAGCATTAATAAATATTGGATAAATTTTTATTAATAAAATAAAGAAAGTGACCAAGGCTAAATTAAATAGAATAAAAGGTAACTAATTTCATGACAAACCCGCTTCCAGCATTGTATTACGACCTTTTAAGTTATATTTGTATACTTAAATTAGTCGTCTTTAGTTGAATATAAAATATACATAAGTATATATATATATATATATATATATATATATATATATATATATATATATATATATATATATATATGTGTGTATGCGCACACATATATACTAAGAAGCTAGAGGAATTAAGTTCATTGAAGCCATTGTTTTAATTTAAAGTCAACATTATTTAGGAGAATTGCGTACGAGTTGACCATCACTTGCAACAACTATTTTTTTTTATTTCTCGCCAAGTCATGTCCCCCCACCTTCCTGTTGAATAAGTGCCTTAGATTGCAAGCCTCCTCCATTGAAGACACGTTCCCTTCTGATGGTGTAACGAAGCTCTTCTCCCGGTCGTTCCAGCTCGCTAAGAGATCCCCTCCAATTTATGTTCTCCTCCGTTCTAAGAATCATGCCAACAAATCCTGTCCGACCTTAATTTACCCTCAAAGAGCGATTGACTAAGATATAAAGAAAAACACCCATGTACCACTCTAGCATGTCTCAATTGAATTTTCCATTTTAAAACCATCCTAGCGCATGCGCAGTAAAATATTATTGGCTAAAGAAACTCCTTTAAAATATATATATATATATATATATATATATATATATATATATATATATATATATATATATATATATATATATATATATATATATATATATATATATATTGGCTCAAACTACTTCGGAATTTGCAATATTTATACCTAGAACAATGCTGTAAACTGAAGCTCAGCTCAGAATTCTCTAAAGGCTGATCACCTACTAGTTTGATATCGGACCTTTCGAACGCTGTAAAATTCATTAAATAATTTCAGTTAAAGTGATAATAAAACAATTACGGGAAAGGAAGATAAATATGGAAGATCCGGAGTGAAAGAAATAGAGAGGCGGATAAGTACATATATAATAAAATGTGAATAAATACATAAACATAAACATATGTACATTCTCAGTAGTGTAGTGGTAAGCGCGCTGGCTTTGAAAACAAAAGGTCCTGAACAAATTCCACTGTCAACTACTTAGCTACCAACCTAATGAAACAAAATTATATATATATATATATATATATATATATATATATATATATATATATATATATATATATATATATATATATATATATATATATATATATATATATATATATATATATATATGCTTTGAAAACAAAAGGTCCTGAACAAATTCCACTGTCAACTACTTAGCTAAGTAGTTGACAGTGGAATTTGTTCAGGACCTTTTGTTTTCAAAGCCAGCGCGCTTACCACTACACTAAGTAAAAGAACTCACTGGCGAGTTATAGTATATGATAGTGAAACCACTGTATAGGAGCCTAAGTTTAATTTACGAGACTAGTTTCAGTATGTAGTTTATCATACCCTCTTCAGTCGTATACTGAGAATGCAATTGTTACAAAAGTCTATAAATAGCGTACAAATCAGAAAAAAACAAAAAGAAAAAACACAAAGAAACACAAAACGGGGGAAAAAGGTCATTAATCAGTGGGTGCTAGTCTACAATCTTAGACTCTCACCTCCTGATTAATGACCTTTTCCCCCGTTTTGTGTTTCTTTGTGTTTTTTTTCTTGTTTTTTTTATGATCTGTACGTTATTTATAGACTTTTGTAACAAGTGCATTCTCAGTATACGACTGAAGAGGGTATGATAAACTACATACTGAAACTAGTCTTTCACTATCATATATATATATATATATATATATATATATATATATATATATATATATATATATATATATATATATATATATATATATATATATATATATATATATATATATATATATATATATATATATATATATATATATATATATATATATATATATATATATATATATATATATATATATATATATATATATATATATATATATATATACTAATACTGGCCGGAGCGGGAACCATTTGCAAGAGTGCACTGGAATTCAACAGATACAAAAAACGGCAACAATATAACAAATTTGTGGAAACTTGAAGTGCTGTAGTTAAAAAGAGGAACGGTCAATGATGAAGATAAAAAGTGCATGGCACTGGCAGCGTTTGCATTGGGTCACAATATAAATTTTACGTACTCCTCCTATGTTCAATAAAAAAAATGGTTTCCTATATAGAGACTTTTGGGGGCCATTCAATATATTTAAGTATCCTTTCATTAAACGTTTTCTTGGAATAAAACTTAAATCACCCGTTTTTTTCCGCATAGAGAAGACGGAAAAACGGTAACTCAAATAAATCTCTTCCGCCGTTGAAAAGGATATTTTTTTCCATAAAATTTAATGGTAAATCCAACAATCTAACGAGGGCGTCTCCCACGGAAAGTTTTTAAGTAGAGGCATATAACAAAAGTAGTGAAGATAGAAGAAGTGAAAATGTGTGGAAGATATTATATACCCGCAGATTCTCCTACATACAGGCATTTGGGCCAGGACACCCATCGTGCGGCGTTGGGTCTGGGAATGACCGTCATCCACCAGATATTAGCGGAGAATAGAATTAGAAATGAAAGAATAGGGTGCAGGATGGTGAAGTATAAGGCCAAAATTGTTGAAAGAAAGAAGCTATGGAAAAATAACCCACATCACCACAGGAGCCAATAGTAAAGGGATGACCCCCTCCGCCCTACGTGCGGACCATGGATGTTTGTAAACAAAGGGGCGAAAATGTGGGTAAAATGGACTTGTCTAGAGGAAGAATAAAGTTCAGATATTCTCAATCTAGCTCGAGAGTGCTGAACGGGGGAAGGGGAGCACTGGTGATCACCAGGTGAGCCGCTTCCCAAGGAACCCATGGCAGGTTAGAGAAAGAGGTAAGGGATGTCTCTAATGTGACACTCGTTCTGAAGCACCCTGTATCGGGCCAACGAGGCCTTTCATTAGCGAGGAATGGAATGGAGCAATGGGAGCCAGAAGGAGAATCCAATGGGCACAACCCCTACACCCAATATAGACAATTATATATCACAGTTTACATTTCCATTTACCCCCAAATTGGCAATCCTTTACACAAGTCTATCCAAGATTAATCGAGCACTCTAGAAATGAACGAAGATTTGTGAAACGAGAATAATCCACTCGGAAATCTTGTACACAAATAAGGCTAATTTTTTCAAAATAATTCGTTTGCGTAAGAAATTGTTTGTTCATTTTCAAGAGCAATAAAGGGCAGTTTGGATATATCCAAAATAGAAAAGGCTCAGATGTTATTGAGACTGAGAAATCGGCCACTCCAGTGGCTCGTGGCACTCCTCGAGCGGAACAGGTAATAAAGGAAAGCCGGAAAAATGACGACAAAAAGAGAAATTTGTTTCACTAAACAAGAAGTCTCTATAAAAGGAAGTCACACTAAAAGAATCAGGCTCTCGAAAGGACGTCTCTATAAGCAGGATTCAAAAAGACGTCCCTAAAATCAATGCCTAAAAAAGAGAGGTATTTATAAAAGAACAGGTTTCAATAAAAAGAACACTCACTATAAAAGAATTAGACTACCGAAATGACCGGTCTTTATAAGCAGTCCTTATAAAAACAATTGTTTTTTATGCCTAAAAAAGACGTCTTAATAAAATGGCCTCTATAAAATGAAGTAACTATAAAAGAATCACGTTGTCGAAATAAGGTCTCTATAAGCAGTCCTTAAAAAGACTAGCCTCTATGATCAATTTTAAAAAGGACGTTTTAATAAAAGGACGTCTTTATAAAAGGACATTTCTAAAAAGGGAAGTGTTATTATAAAAAAATCGGACTTTCTATAAACGAACCTTTCTATATAAGAAGACACTTCTTCGCATTAAAGATTATCCTCTCTACCATAAAGGACTACCCTTTATAATCAGTCTATAATAAAAAAAATCTCTGATAAAGACTAGTTCCTTTAAAAGGATGTTTTATTTTATAAAAGACCAGTCTATATATCCAGTGCCTAGAAGGAGCACTCTCTATAAATGGACAAGGATTTCTATAACGTAAAGGTGACTATAAATGACTAGTGTCTATAAAAGGCTAGTTTCAATCATCATCATAAAACGCAGTCCGTCAAGGTTTACAATGACTAGTCAGGTCCTTCAGTGAAATCCCTTCTGCCCTTCTTTGCTTGCGAATATTTGGTGGATTATCTGGTGCCTCTCAGATAAACGCCCTCTGAACATGCAACGCTGGGATCCAGTGGAGCAGACGAGCGACGATTGGCCGAAAAACTCCTCTGTGAGGTAGATAGTCACCCTAACGTGTCAGTAAATACGCCTTTTTACTCTGGATGAGGTTCCATAGCCTTCTTCTATTTAGACAGACCCTACAAGGCAGTAGGTGGTTTGCATTCAGAGTTCCTTCTCTTAGCCTTTGCAAAAAAAGAGGCATACACTGCAAGGCAGCAGGGGGATTTGGAGTCAGAGTTACCTTTAAATGAAATTGTGTTTCAATAATAAGTGGATAAAATGACCCACCCTTCACTATTAAACGAAGAACCAGTGTAAAATGCTCGAAATATTCTCCCGAAGTCGGCAATCTCCATGACAACAAAATATCTCTCCATTCTTGCTTTGTACGCCACTGAAAACCAACAGAGATTCCGGTTTGTACGTTTGAGTTTCCTTCCCCTCTTTGTACCAAACGAACTATGGCGTAATCTTACCGTGTAGTTGTCCAAAATTCTCTGTAAATGAAAGCGGGAATATCAAGAAACGGATAAATTGGGAGAGGGGGGATATAAGCCAATGAACAGATTGATAAATGTAAGGTATTTGCATACAATTATAACCTACAAAAGTTAATAACTTTGGAATCGCTGTATATTAAATATCATAAACCAAAATCTCAATGATGATTCGAGTTCAAAACATTTACATATATTAAAAAAATAATGCCTCAACAAGCGGTGGTTTCGAGTAAGTTTCAATTAACAGTAAAAAGAGGGAAAGGGTGAAAAAAGGAGGTAGTTATTACATAATTAGTTTCGGTATAAATGTTACCATATTCATCTATACAATAAAATACAGAAACTTAGAGACAATATACTAAAAATTGTTCGAGGGAAGATGAAGCCAAAATATGGAGATAAAGTGAAGGATTAATAAGGTTCAAATACATTTCTCTCAATTTTGCATGAAACTTGGAAATTTGGACAGAATGATTGATTTTAAATGTTCCATCCGTTATAACTTGGTATTTCTTGGATCGGTATTGATTTAGTACAACACCTTTTGGTCTAATACATTTATTATTGTTAGTTGGTAGGTTCTTTTTATTAAATAGGATGTTAGAATGTTCTTCATAACATAAATAACCTCTTTGAAACTTTTCGAATCAGTCGACGTTAGTGTGTATCTAAAAATAGTCTAACTGAGTAAGTAGGATGGGGAAGTAAGAGGGAGGGGTTGAAAGGTAATTTATTGATATAAATGTCCTGTTTGTTTTAATTTTGTAACTTCATTTTTTCATAACCTCTAATTGTTTTCGAAATAATCTTTAACCCAACCTTTCCACCACCCCAAAAAACAACGATTCAACACTAAAAAGGGAAAGAAAGATTCAGTAGAAGCCAAGGACGAGGATGAGACTGAAAGCCATTTTCTAATGTTCTTTATTAAGGATAAGTTAGCTCAACGTATCGACCAAATGTTCATCTTCTGACGCTATACAAAGAATTAAAAAGAAAATTGAGAATAAATTTAAGAATTTTAGTTAAATAAAAAGACAACTAACATGACTAGAGATGACCAAAATACGCAGGAAAAGTTTGAGACAAAATAAAATTGGGAAGAACAATAAGTATGGTAAACGTACCTTTGCCTCTATGATATCATAAATGGATATGGAGTGGGAAGGAAACGAGAGCAATTAGTTTCTATTGTTAGAGTGGTTAAAAGAGATTTAGAGTAGTTGAAGAAGGATCAGAATTTAATTGGGACGTCAGCATTTTAATATTAAGAGACTCGGCTACGCGGAGGGACAGAAAGATTAGGTTTCGAGTCCAGAATCGTGAAGTCGTCCAAAGTTGGGATGGTTGAGTGTTCTCGTATTGGTCATGGTACTTTCTTGTTTAATATCTTACCGGTTCTTATACTGGTACTCATATAAGAACAAGACAGCCCTGCAAAGTACGTTGGGGGCTGCCAATATATTTGCCAAAGAAACACCTTGGGCATGAAGGTAGACACCACTAGGCAGTTAAATAACTGCCAAGTGGTGTCTACTCATTGCCGTTTCTGGATGTAAAAATATCTAAAATAAACGACAAAGCCTATTGTTCCGTCTACCGGAAACCAACTAATTCTAATGCCTATATTCATTATTTCTCGTGTCACGATGTATCTGTTAAAAGGTCTGTAGTTTCTTCCACGTTCCTGAGAGCATATCGCATTTGTGATCCTTGTTTCTTGCAAGACGAAATTAATACAATCATCCAAACATTCATTGAACTGCAATATCCCCTTTGGTTCATAGAAAAGTGTCACTATAAAGCCAGAACCATCTATTGCTCCCCAGCTAATTATAAGGAAAACAGATGTGACAAATATTATGTTACCTTCCCATACTCACCCCAGTTAATCAATTTCAAAAAGTTGCCACGGACCAACAACATCAATGTTGCCTTTCAGTACGAGAATACGATCAGAAATACCCTATCCAAAAATAGATCGATCGATAAAGAACAGGGAGTTTATTTTATTCCAAGTGTGGGGGAATTCCACGTGGAATTTCGTTTCCAGCACGTAGTGATGTCCTTGCGCTGGAGAAGATTCTAGAAGTTAGTTAGGCTTAAATGTGCTTTCCCCCCCTCCGTTTCCACAAGCGGTAGCCTTGAACCGCGTCCACCAGGGACCACCTTTACGCGGGTTAGAATCGCCTCGGCGTGAAGATTCGAGGCCATTCGAGAGTAGCGCTGTTTCGCCCACCCCCGCGGGAAGAGCCTCGGATATATATAGACTCGTCTTCCATGTGGAAGACACAGAGTTGAGGAGTCTCGCCCGAGAAGATTCCTGTGATAGAACGGTCTGAGGCCGCTTAATTTCAACCGCTATCACATGTTGTTTAGAAACACGTTGCTGCCCACGTGCATCCTCGCGTCGAAGCAGGGCACCCTATCGCCACCTGAGTCAATATTTAACCAAGGAGGTTCATCCCCCACCCACCCGGTTTCGCCCCATGCACCGATCTCGCCAGATTGAGTTAAACTTATGGGCAGATAAGGTATGTTTTCAGGCGCGGCTGGGCATTCCTTCAAAGCCCCCACTCCATTGTCCCCTACGCCAAGGGGATGGCTTCGACTACTTATACATTAGAATTTTCCAATAAGATCAGATCAGATCCAGATTATCTTCGCGAGACATCACGCCGATCTGGTCTCACCTTGTGCACCAGGGGCCCTCTACCTCGAGATCCACTATTTTTGTCCAGAAGAGGACAATATCCCTTGAGTGCCAAGGTTCGAGCCTTCAAGGATCCAAGTCCACAAGGCCCCCCTGTTGTTCAGAAAGAGAACAACGTTAGAACAGCCATTGTTCTTTGAGCCCGTTGACAAGAAACGGTTCTCATCCTCCCCCCTGTTGTTCAGGAAGAGAACAACGTTAGAACAGCCATTGTTCTTTAAGCCCGTAGACAAGAGACGGTTCTCACCCCCCTGTTGTTCAGAAGAGAACAGCGTTAGAACAGCCATTGTTCTTCAAGCCCGTTCGTCAAGAAACAGTTCTCATTCCCAAGACGTCACGTCAGGATAATTTAATTCCCCCCTTCGGCTGGAACTCGCCAGCGGACCGAAGATTCATTCGCGTCGCCTTCCTCTGCACAACAACTTGTAATTACGTAAGCTGAGCATTACTTTTGATTACCTAACCTTTCGTCAACCCTACCCTGTGCTTTAAATGGTTTAGCGATCCATCCCATCCCTTTAATTTTTATTTGTCTACCTTTTTAAATCTCTCCCAAATCTTAATCCTAGGATTAGCCAGATATTCTCAAGACCCTTTCCATTCTCTGTTTATGTAAACATTTTCCGTTTTGTGTGTTGTTGATAGTTTAATTAATAAAACTCAATTTTATTAATGATAGCCATATTATAATCCTTGAGCTCAGTTCCACTTTTTAAGCATATTCAAGATAAATAACATCGGTCAACCAGATAACCACGCACTCGAAATATAATTGAATCATTCCCACAACGAATAGTTATATATGGTATATCGTCGAGAGTCCATTCTACGACAATTCCCTTAGTTCCAAGTCAGGTGCTAACAACAAAGCAAAGTGACGGCTGAACTTTTTGTGTGTTGGAATTAGCCCCAGCCAGTGAGGTAATTCCATTTGACGATCGCTACCGAGCGATTTTTCCGACTCCACCCATCAACTGCTGTCAAAGCCCTCCTCGTTTTCGGGTGGCCGAAATATTCTCCCCTGGACCGGACGTTAACGCCCCTCCCCCCTTTTGGAGAACCGTCATCACGTTAACTTCCCGCTCAGAAGCTCCGAGCGCCCTAGCCTCACGTTTATTGCCTGCAGAAGACATCCGTAAATCCTTACCGTGACGTCTCACCCGGAATTCTTCGTAAGCCAACCCCTCTCCCCCTTCAGCAACCCAATTGAGTTAATCCTCCCCATTTGAATAGTCTCTTTCTGTAATACATTAAATTTTAACTTCAGAGTCTGACGCATAACTCTGCAATTTCCCCCTCGTTTACCGATGTAATTTTGCCCATTAATTCTCTTTTTATGTAAATAAAATTATATTTTTGTACATGCCTCTTTAAATAACCTTGAGCTTTGCCATTGCCCAAATTTTACCAGATCTCGTTGCACTCTTTCTCGCTATTCCGCCCGTCGAAACTCGTGGCGTTCCGTCCCTTTGTCGGTTCGCCTTTAAGTTATTGGTCCCTCCCCCATAGATATAATATGGTATTGATATAATATAATGTCATACCACAACACCAAGCGAATATATATCGGTGAAAGCAGCAGATTTTCGAAGAGAATGAATGAACATAAATGCGATATGCGACGTGGTGCCCTCTCCTCGAGTTTATTTCTACATATATCAAATTGTCGTAGAAAAGGCTCCCAACGATATACTATATATCTATTCTTTGTGGGGATTATTCTATATTCGAGTGCGGGGTTTTGATCAGATGGCCGAGTATTACTCTACGTTAATAAATAGGCCTGGAGGGGGCTTATTTATCTTCAATATACTTAAGAAGTGGAACGTAGCCCAAGGATAAATAATATTGCAAGCATTAATAAAATATAATTTTATTAATTAATCTAAAAAAAATAACACATGGAAAATATTTACATGACCAGGGATTAAAATGGGAGATACACATGAAATGAAAAAGGTCATAGGATAAATTTGACTAAGCAGTGGATTAAGATTTGGAGAGATTTAAATGACAGAACAAACAAGAAAGGAAAGGGGGCGGCTAAATCCGTGTTAAAGCACGGAGTTACGTTGGCACAAACTTAAATAGTTAAATACAATTCGTAGCTTACGTATTTATAAGGTCGTCGTGCAGATGAAGGCGATTTCAAGGAATGGCAACGGCCCGACTGGTGATTTCCTTCCAGGAGGACCGGTTTTTAGGGGGGTTGTCCTTACCGAGAGAAGAAGGACTGACTTCGAGGAGTGGGAGCAAAGTGGGGCTCGGAAGTACGAGCGAACCTTGAGAC
The DNA here is from genome assembly GCA_963969495.1 of Ceratothoa steindachneri. NCBI lineage: Eukaryota > Metazoa > Arthropoda > Malacostraca > Isopoda > Cymothoidae > Ceratothoa > Ceratothoa steindachneri. The sequence goes on from OZ018321.1 coordinate 178,462,424, forward strand.
AGGATATCGGAGATGTTCTGGATGAACAATTGAGGTTATTGGGGGTAACCAAGCGTTCTCTTGAAGAACGTTAAAAGGGGAGAATTAAATTACCACTGACGTGATATCAGGGGAGCGAGATTCGTTTCTTGTCGAACGGGCTCGAAGAACAATGACTTCTAATGTTGTTCTCTTCTGAACAATTGAACAACAGGGGGGGGCCTGTTGACTTGGCATCTCGAGGGTCACAAACCTTGGCACTCAAGGATATTGTCATCTTCTGGACAATAAGGGGGTTCTCGAGGTAGTGTTCCTAGATGCACAAGGGAGACCGGATATGCGTGATACCTGGCGAAGATAATCGGGATCTGATTCAAACGCGAAATTCTATCGCATAAATAGCCGGAGCCAGCCCCTCGGGGTAGGGGCAATGGGGGACTTCCATGGAATGTCCCGCTAGCGCTTCGAACAATCTTATCTTCCCATAAGCCTAATTCAATCTTGCCAGATTGACGCCTGCAGGCAAATGGGGGATTGAACCTCCTTGATTAAACTTGGGGCGGGGGAAGATAATACTCGGGAAATGTTGGGCGATAAGGACGCCATGCTACTCTCTTCTCGCAGGATGCACGTGGGAAACATGAGTTTCAATATGTGATAGAAGCGAGGCGCGGCCGCCTTAGGCAATTCTATCACACCAATGAAAATCACAAAATTGATAATGCTAAAATAGTTTATAAGTCTCACAATTATATACATGGACGCTTAATTGAATCGGCACTTATAAAATAAATTCCAAACTTTAATACTTCCGACGGCCAATTTAATACTAATACCTTAATAAGCAAGAAATTCATACTTCTGCTTCTCAAAAATGCCGACACATTCTCGCATAATCCACCTTAGCGCCACTGATTTGTGTGTTTGTACGTTAAGCAACTTTTGTATCTCACTTGTTCACGAGCGATTTACAATGACGGAGGTCTCCGTCGAAACCAGGTTTCGCATATAAAATTAGTCCTATTACTGTGGTTTTATTCCTATAGTTACACGTACGCTACGGTACCTTTTTGGATATATATATATATATATATATATATATATATATATATATATATATATATATATATATATATATATATATATATATATATATATATATATATATATATATATATAACATTTTGTTCAGAGAAATAATAATATACATTATCTGATCATGTAAACAATATGTACTATTCTTATAAAGGGCTACAGGCAGAACGAATTTTCACACGCATATGCGCTCACACACACACACACACACACACACACACACACACACCTCGCGATCACCCAAGGTTCTGGGAAACCGCAACAGCTGTACCAACAGACGTCAAAACAGGTGGATTCATTGACAGCGAGCTGAAGACAGAAAAGACAGGCGGAGGGTTCGAACCACACACCCTGATCGGGTGACGTATATGTTTTTTTTACCTGTATTTTTATTGAATTAAAGCTCGTTTGTCTGAACTCAATAAAGTTGGCCCCAATCATTTTTCTTTCCGTCAAATTTTCAGTCTTGTTAAGCAATTTCCAATGTTTCTCGTTATAATGTTAAGGAGTCGTCGGTGTATTTTGTGAGTTCATAAATTTGATTTAAAAAAGATAAATGTCCAACATAGTTTTCAACCTAATTATGCCTAAAATTCTTTGTTGGCCGGACCCCGCTGAGGGACCTACCGTACAACCTTAGCATAGAACCACTCGTATTGATATATGCGTGATAGATTTTTAATGTTGGTTCGCCGTTAGCTAATTTATCTCGCATAAGAATAGTAAAAGTGGGTAGTAGGTATAAAAGGTTGAAGGGCAGGGGTTTAAATCCTATTGCTGGGCGAATTTTTCGTACGCTGTAGCACTGCCTTACTACCTCCTGAAGAGCGTTGTTTATTCACGCGTGCTTATAGAAAGAGAGACTTTTGAGCCTTCGCCATCTAAGAACGCGACTCTGTCCTGGGTGTCTTTAGGAGCCCAGTCGATCTGCAAAGATTTAACACATCTTTTCGCTGCGAAGTGGGAGAAGAATGATGGGCTAAATACCCTCGTTGCTCCCGTCCAACGACCTGCGTGGGAACCTGCTCGGATGACTGCCCTTCATTAATTTCGTCTTAACTATGTCGGCCACTTGGACTGGCATAATTAAGGGCTTGCGTGGAAAGTGGTTTGAGGCCTATCCCACAGCAGAAGCACAAGTCAGAAATTCTCTCGAATTTGGGGCAAAACTGCGAGTCCCGGACGGAGGAGAAATCCTCATCGCCCGGGGGACGCGGCCAGAATCATAGAGGGAGTTACACCCGTCTCTATGTAGTTGGATGCAGTTTTGGCGTACGTACCCGTGAGGGGGTGGCACAAACTTAACGGTCGTTGATTCGGCCGCTATGCATTAAGTCCACCAAGCTCAACCCTCTGAGGTCCCCACTCGAGAACCATCCCCCATCCATCATCCCCCCTCATCCCGGCACCATCCGAGCGGGGAAACAACAGGAAACTGGACGGGAGCACTTTTCTCACGTCGTTTCAAACCAAACCCTTGACTTTACCTCCTTTTTCACATATCACTTTTTTCACATACAAAATTTTCACATATAATTTTCACACATAAAAATAATTCAAGAAAGAAGAGAGAAGAGAGAAGACGTCGGCGACGATGGAGGCCCTCCCTAAGAGGGTCCCCCTACGGACCTTACCCGGCAAAAAGACCCCTGAGAAAAAGAACGTGTGCGAATCCTTATTTGCAAATTTAAGGATAGCATTAATCAAACTCATCGATATTCCCAACGGTTTCATCGCCATGTGCGGTGAAACCAAGGATATAGACCGGCTCCTATCCGATGAAGGGGCCGAAGTTCTAAAAACCCTCAACCTCGAAGCGAAAACCCCACCAGCAATCTCCGCAAACCGAAGCGTAATCTGCCGTAAGGTAGAAAGCTGGGTGGGTGAAAACTCCCCCGCGGAAATAAAAGCTGAACTCGAGAAGAATCACAACTGGGCAAAGATAAGGGAGGTCATTAAATTTAGAGACCATACCCATGTCTTTAAGGTGACATTTCAAACTACTGAAATGGCCCACAAGGCGGCAACCGAGGGACTCCTCATTTTCAACATGAGGATCCCAGGAGCAAATATAGAGCACGAAAAGTACCACAACATACAAATGTGCTTCGTGTGCTATTCTCTGGAACAGCACACCACTGCCAACTGCCCCCAAAAAGGACAAATCTGGTGCAGCGAATGTGCCACACAGGGTCATAGATATGACTCCTGCAAGAGCGATACGAAACTATGCATGCATTGCAAGGGGCCCCATCGAACGATGGCCTTGAACTGCCCCAAGAGGAAAGAAATTATAAAGAAGATGGAAGAAAATGAAAAAAAGAAGAAAACTGCTACATACGCGAGCACGGTGAAAAGAAGTGAAGGGATGACATCGACTCCCTCACCGATGATTTTCACCAACGATTTGAGTGCAAAGATACTTATTTGCATAACTCATGCGAACGTTGCTAACGCGGTAAAACCTGGATGTTACAACCAGGTTTTAAACACACTTCTTAAAGCTAATAATTTGCCATCTATCATTGTGCCTGATGATCCTGAATGCTCTAGGGCATTTAAGGATAGCATAATGGGCAATAGCAAAAAAGAAAATACCACCGGATTAAGCGAAGTCATGGAGTCTCACTCATCGGAGGAATCCGAAGAAGAGGATGAGACCAATGACAAGGAAGAAGAAGAGCATTCAACATCTTCGGATAGTGACGAGGGCCCATGCACTCGCACTAGGGCAACAAAGAGTCGGTCAAAGACTCCCAGCCCTCCCCCGAAGAAGGTAAAGCCTGGGCACCCCAGACCCGCCCCACAGGCCCCCAAGAGTAAGAAAAAGAAGAAACACAGGTAACTCATCTTACCACCAGATCTGGACGAGGCAATTCTCGAGGAGATAGACGAGGCACTCGACGACCTCAACGAACATCTAATTATTGCAGATAGGGCTTGCATCCCCAAAACCCAGTTTAAAACCATCTCCTCATACAGGTGGACTGGGTATATGAAAGATCTATATAGAGAATTGAGAGTTATGTACGAGTTAAATATAACAAATGCAACATTTGACTCGCTACAACGAAGTAGAGAGATCAAGGAAGAGCTCAACCAGCTGATCCTCGAACAACAACAGAGACAATGGGACGATGCGATCGAGAGCCTCGATCAAGATGCATCTCCCAAGGACTTTTGGAAGAAAGTCAAAAGTCTCAGAGGATCATCTGGAAAAAAGAAGAAAATGGAAATCCAAAAAGAAGATGGATCCATTGAAACTGCAGATAATATCATCGAAGTGATATTCCGGCGTTATTGGGAAAAAATCTTCAGCATATCGGAAGATGAAAACGCAGATTTCGATATAGAGTTCGAAAATAACATCGTAGACGAGCTTAACACGGTAATACATCGAACGCATCCTCATCACCAGGTGGATAGACTGCGTGACGGAGACGCCGAGATCACAGAAGAAGAGATCCTTGGCGCACTCCGCTCATTCCGACAGAAAGCCCCAGGCCAATCGGGGCTTACGAAGCTTAACTTCGAAAAGGCACCAGCCAACATCATCGAAGGAATGAGACGAATTTTTAACGCATGTCTGAATACAGGGTACTTTCCAGATGCTTACAAAACGGAAAAAATGATCTTTTTGCCCAAGCATGGAAAGGACCCTACGTTGAGAGAGAGCTACCGCCCAATTTCACTCCTGGAATTTGGCGGGAAACTCTTTGAGAAGATCCTCAACGGAAGACTGGTGTCTCACCTGGAGGAAAACTCCCTCTACAACCCTTGCCAATTCGGGTTTAGAAAGAAGCGAAGTACGGAAATGGCAATTAATGTCATAACGGAAAAGCTTTCCCAAGCCAAACGGGACAGGAGTTATGTGGATATCGTTTGTCGGGATGTGTCAAAGGCGTTTGATAAGGTGTGGCAGCGGGGCATGCAGTATAAGATCTTAAGGCTGGGTCTAAGTGAAAACTTAGAAAGAACTCTCTGTGACTATGTCATGGAGAGAGCGGCGTATGTCAGTCTAGGGTGCACGGACGGACCAAAGTTTCCGCTCACTGCGGGCCTCCCGCAGGGGGGGTGTCTGTCCCCCACCCTTTACTCGATATACACCGCGGACGTCCCAGACCCTGTGTACCCCAATTCCCTCAATATTCAATACGCCGATGATTTCAGCCAGATAATCGTATCTCCATGGAGGCATGCGCCGTGGCAAGCTCGCATGACAGCGATGGAAATCGCGAACCTTAACAACTACGAGGCTCAGTGGAAAATAAGAACAAACCAAGAGAAATTCAAGGTGGTCCCCATCGGACGCACCTTAAGGGCAGACGTGCGTGTGGGGGATACGCGATACCCCTACACCAACGAATGCAATGTACTCGGTATGAAAATCACCTCTACCGGGTACAAAAAGCACGTCGAAGAAAGAATTTCTCGAGCCTCGTCCGCTGTCAGAACTCTATACAGCTTCAGAAATCTACGTGAAAGCAACAAGAAGAAGATCTACAATGCCCTTGTAAGATCTACGTTGCTTTACCCCGCCTCAACCCTCTCATGTGTCTCAAAAACACAAAAGAGGCGTCTTCAAGTAGTGCAAAATAAATGCATGTACCTAATAACGGGTACACGCAGGCATGAAAGAAGACGGCAAGAAGACCTGCACAGAGAGGCGGGGATAATTCCCATTAACAAAGTCATAGAAGAACGGTCCCGGAAAATGCAGGATCTGGTTAATCGTGAACTGAGTGATGAAATCACCCAGATGATTAACCAGAACAGAAGAGCTGAATGTCGCCCCAGATTCCCCAGCTCAGCCAACCGAGTGGCTGGCGGAGACGAAGTGCCGTTCTATGCGTAAAATGAGACAAAGAAATGCCTGTGAAAACAAGATCATTCACAAGAATAAAGAAAAAACTCGAAACCTTACTACGACAAGATACCGAAAAAGACAACCTTACCAAGAAATTAAAACCCAACGATTACGAAGAGAACTTCGAAAGAAGTAATCTACCAAAGAAGAAAGAAGAAAGAAGAAACAATAATATTACTAAAATACACACACAATAAAACAATACAACAAGCACGCACTTAAATATATTTAAAAACATATACAAAACAGGCAATGCACAACACAAACCATAAAAATACTAAAGTTGCTAAGACAAATGGCTTGAACGCCATAATAATTATAATTTTATAATTTTATAACTTTATAATTGTTACCAAAAACCAAAAACAACAAAAATGAATTCACACAACCAAGAAAATAAATGAAAATGATAAGTCTGATCACCAGACCCTAGGCATCTCTTTGCACCTCTTCCACACTTTTTTCTCTCTTCTCCACTTGTCTATTTTCTCTGCCCCCCCCCCCCCACACCCTATCGTCTCCCCTCACATGCACCCGCACTTATACTTATATTTTAAATCCTATTAAATTTCACAGAATTGCACTATTATAGTCTCTGACTTTGATTTTAGGTATGTCTAATGCAGGTTTTTAGTGTTAACTGACAACAATGAGTCATCGGTGTGTGGCAGCACTTTATTTGCACAACGTAGTGTAGCCACGTTTCGTCCAGTTGTATTCCCTTCGTTGTCGGTGTGGTGTTTGTTTGTATTCTAATGAACTTTTCAGTTACACTGTGATGTATTAGTTACAAATTTATATATTAAATTTCGTTTAAAGTTTAAATTACATATTTCTATTCAAGGATGAGTTACGTAAACGTAGCGATCTTAGTCCACATAAAATTGGACAAAGAGAAAGGTATTTGAGTGAAACCACATTTAAACATAAGCAAATCGAATGAAAACTACAGGTTTCAACTCAAACGATTAGTGAAATTAAGAAAAAAAATGAAAACAACGAGAGTGTGTTGGCAAAGAGGGTTGGTAAATGTGGTCGGAAACGGTTTTTTAATTTTGTTTTCAGTTTGAGAGCCGATCTGGCGACAGCCTACTAGGGCAAAAGTCGCCGTAACTCACAACAGAGCCTACTGCTAGGCTAGATTAAAAAAAAATAACAATGTGTGGATAACAAAATAAAAAAAGTCAAAGGCTAAACACAGGCAAAAAACAACAACAAATAAAAAAAGAAAAGAAAGCAAAAAGGCAACAGGAAGGAAGCGCGCTCCGTGCCGGGGGTAGGCCCAAGGGTATAACGACTCCTACATAGGCTTGAGAGAAAAATAAAAGAGGAGCTCTCGATGATTGTAGAACATCTTGTTGTAAGATTTCACGTCAATGAAAGGAAGACGACATTACTGTGCATCCAAGGATAGTTATCAATAAACATTTGGAAAGTGGAATACGCGCATATGAAGACTTCACTTATGCCTGGGCTAAAATCACATTCCGTGGGCTTCTAAGAAATGGGAGTAGGTAGGAGTATCTAAAATGGTGTATTAGGGTATTTATATAATTTATGATTGGTAAAATATATTAAATAAAAATAATAAGATATAAAGGATTTTCTTACACTAATAAAAAATAAAAGATTTCTTGCACCGATTCATAATTTTTGATTGCAATACTATAAAACAGTAACTTGTTCTGGATGTCATCCTATTCAAATATTTTTTCTATAATTGTAGGTAGTGGTTTCTGACGAATCAACAATTGCAGTGCTGGATGATCGTGTGCAAAGCGTGAGAAGGAGGGGTGGTGAAGAATTTAAACCCGAAGGTTTCCAGAAGACTGAATATTTCGCAAAAAGATTATGGTTTAGGCGACAGTATCTGCACAAGAAACAAGTAGCTTGCGCATTGTAGAGGAAATAATGAACCAGCAAAGGTACATATAAGTAATATGAACCAATCTACTTACCTCAAATAAGGAAATGGTATGGCGACAGGTAATGGATTTTCCAACAGGATTCGGCCCCACGTCACACTGCAAAATCAGTACAGAAATGGTGCACAGAAAATGCTGTCGAACTACTACCATGATGAGGAAATTCGCCAGGTATTAACTCAAGTGAGACTTTAAGTTGCAGATTTAAGAACGAGCTGCATCAAATGCCAATCACGACCAATATATATATATATATATATATATATATATATATATATATATATATATATATATATATATATATATATATATATATATATATATATATATATATATATTCCACCACTTGCCCTTTTAATTGTGGTTATACTATGCAAACATTCTCGCGACCCTACACATCAAAGCATTCTTATATGATGAAGTTACCACAACCTTGATATATTCTCTCCTCTCTTACACTTTATTCTTCCACTCCTCCACAGATCTATTCATCCGCCTATGATTTTAATTGGGGTCATACTATACATACATACGGTCGATAGATAACCCGCCAGCCACATAGAAAGAGCATATATAAATATATGGCTACAGGAGATTGATGAGCCTGAACACTACTAACTTCAGCACTTATCTGTCGTGCAGAAAAAGGATGACAAACGAGGGCATTTCTTCTACCCCTTATTCCATACAAGAACTACTAATAAATAGCCCGAAGAGCTCTACACTAGTGGAGGTAATTAATGGATAACCCTCCAACCACATACACAAACATGCTGTAGATAGAATATCGATATGTCACTAGATGCTACAAATAGATAAATAAAAAGAAACAAGCAAGTACAGGCGCGCAACAAACACATGATCATGTGCTCTAATAACCTGTCGTATACAAAAGCAATGACTAATGAAGACATTTTTGACCATTTTATTCTATACAAATTCGACCAAAAAATAGACCGATGCGCTATACTATAGTCGAGTTAATCGATATATAACCAGGCAGCCATATCCACATACATACGTAGAGATTGTACAAGTAGATAAATAAAAAAGCAAACACCTACAGATGCGCAACAACCACATAAATTTGTGCCCTACTAACCCCATTCCTTCTCTGTCGTACAGAAAAGCGATAATAACGAGGGCATTCGTTGCACAACTTATTCCCCGCTACTTGAGGGGCATTCGTACATGATGACCTTATTACAGCCTTGCTATATTCTCTTTATTGCTATATTCCTCATATTACCCTTATAATTGTGGTTATACTATGCATACATACACGCGCACCACTTTTTAAGCGAACTCTTGCCAAAGAGCTGCAAGCCAAGTAAACCTGACTTGTGTACTTGTTGTACTTCAAAATTCGTCTCATCCTATATTTTTGTTTTCTTTCAAAAGGCGCCCATCTGGCGACTGCCACTATAATAATCAATTTAGCCTCTTACTAGGGTATGAAAAAAAAAGAAGAAAAATTAAATAAAAATACATACTAAACTAAACAAAACAAAAGGCAAAAAACGACGAAAACAAAACAAGAAGAAGAAGGAAGCACGCTCCTGTGTCAGAGGAGTCCCGTCTCCCTTTGCGCGGGAGCATACGATCAACACCAGAGTCAAATAAAATGGAGTAGGCCAACCTCCTCCAAGAAGTCGTATAATTTACAAGTCTGTGTGAACGAACCGCCTAGAGTACTGGGACAGGTAGTGTGCGTGAAGATCCCGAGATTGTGACTCTCAACAAAAATGTGCCGAACAGTCTGAGTGACAACGCCCCCGTGGCAGTAAGGGGCAGGGGACCGCTCCCTCAAGTGAGATGAAGCCGCCGAGGCATCGGAGAGTTGGGGGGAGGGGGCGGGTAATTCACGGAAACAGTAGCGACGTGATGGCAGGCAACTTTAAGTTCGACTAGGCCATTTCCCATCTTCTTTGCCAGGCAGCACGGAGGGCTGACCTGATTTCTGCTATGTAGTGTGTGTAAAGAAGAGCGAAACGCTGGCCTGGTCGCTGTCTTCGCGAACTCGTTCGCGCCATCGTCGATGCGCTTATTCTTCGCTATCCCTACATGTCAACGAACTAAGCAGAAGATAATCTCCACATACGGCGGCTCGCCGTAACCTTGGCGTCACGGATACCTCGAACTAGGAGTTGCGGAGATTCAAAGGGCCCCGGCAACATTTAGGGCGCTTTATGAGTGGCTATAGATCACGATCCGGTCTTCAAGCGGGGCACAACGCGCTATCTCCTGTTAGCGGAAGGGATACGGCGTCGAAGCCGATCCTCTTTTCGGAGTTGGAGCCGTCCGTGGCCACTGGTATGGCTAGCGTGACACGGGATGGGCTACAACACTATACTCCTATCATCTCATATCCGACTCCTTCGAGGATATTATCTCTTCATAGTTATTTCGACTTTTTTATAAATATTATTCACTAGTCCATGTTTTCGCTATTATTATCGAGCATTTGCTTATATTACCATCTTTAAACCTTTATGGGAGCATATATAGCCATTTAATAATAATAATAATAATAATAATAATACGCGCATACGGATATATATATATATATATATATATATATATATATATATATATATATATATATATATATATATATATATATATATATATATATATATACGTAGCTCAGTCTCTAATGAATCAATCAATCTCTTTAATTTCTAAAAAGGAAGTTAAACAAAAAAAAAAAATTGAATTTCCCAAATACTTAATCCAATTATTAATTTAAGCGCCATTGCACTTTCTTTCTTTCTTTCTTTCTTTCTCTCTCTCTCTCTCTCCTTCTCTCTCTCTCTCTCTCTCTCCTTCTCTCTCTCTCTCCTTCTCTCTCTCTCTCTCTCCTTCTCTCTCTCTCTCTCTTTGGCAGATACGTGCACAGGACTTCTCTAATTAGTGGTTTCGTTCGTAATTACCGGCCGATCTGTCTTAATTACTTTATTCCCTCGCGCCATCAATGATTCTACAATTTTAATTCGACTAACAAACCCCCTCGCCCCTTCATTTCACATACACACACAGGGATATGGGGCCTGTAAAGATAATGTGGAGATAACCCACCTCTAATATACAGATGTACATGGAAACGAAGCGAATATTGTGACCGTCACATAGTCTCTTTTCCTATCAAAACTTTTCTTGTAAAAGAGCGCTGCATTTTCTGCATAATCTATTTAAATTCATAATGAGAACAGAAGGAAGGACTTGCATAGGGAGGGGGTCCCTATGAATTTCCCCTGTCACCCCCAATCCTCTAACCCCTCCTACATCCCACTCTCGAATCTCGTTTTCAATCTCGCGTCAAGGATTAAAGATTCAACATTTTTGAGATCGATGAAAGAAGCCTTCCATACATGTATGCAGGAAAAATGCAATTGTATGATTGCATGCAAAGTTTGTTGCATATAAGAATGCTGATTTTAAATGCGCGTGGGTACATATATATATATATATATATATATATATATATATATATATATATATATATATATATATATATATATATATATATATATATACTCTGGAATATAACTGCAGGAATGGAGGTAGGAATACATGAACTTTGTATGTACGGATAGCTGAAAGGTTTATATATTTGTTCCAGGGAGTATTCAAACCCCTACCTTATACCACAATTCTTTGCCTTGTTTATAAGCCGTTTATTGCAGGGCAACGAAGTTTGAAGAGACTAAGAGGAATGTATTCATGATACACCCACCAAATTTCAACGAGTTTAATAGAAAATAAAGGAATAATAACGCCTTTGGCGAACATTTGCAATTGCAAAGTACATTTTGATAACTAATAGTCGATAGTATAAGCTTTTTTACTTAATGAAATTCCTTGTGAGGGGATGCCCCTCGAAGGACCAGCGTTAGAGGAAGCCCCCGAGGAATACCCCTTTCAGCCCCTTCGCTCCAAATTACGTGCTACTTGGCGTGGGAATTTTATAATCATCGAGAAGGAAGCAGTCCCGCGCTGAGTCGCTCGACCCAGCTGTATTTGCTTATAGTCCAGTCAAAATATGACCTGAACCCCTCTCACCCCCCAAAAAATTGCAAGAAATTGTTTTATTGCATTATTTTGTTGTTTCAAGTGTAAATAACGATACAACAAAAGTTTACCAAAATTGGGTTACCGAAAATGGGTCAAAATGGCGTCATACAAAGATGGCTGCCTCTGACACTAGAAACACCTAATTTTCCAGTTAGGAAGGCGGTTAGCTCTTCCGTACTTTGATACGAGTAAGTGTTCATTTCAGTGAACCTGTGACTTTGGAAAAATCTAAAAACAATAACCTCATTATTCTGAGCTCTCAAAAAGATTATAGGATCACCGAAATCCGCAATAAAGTTGTTTGTTTTGTTTGTTTGTTTATTTGTTTATAATGTCATGACGTCATCCTGCAATGACGTCAATTTGGTTGGTACATGCACTGTGTTAACTTATTGTTTTGATTCAGCCATTCAATATTTTAGAATTTACTAACACTAATTTCTTTTCCATTTCAGAGCAAGAGAAGATGGCCTTTATGTGGCAGTGAGATAGATGGTGAAACGGTGGTGATTGATAAAAAGGGGGCTGAAGGAATCAACAAGGCCAGCATCAACAGAGGGGCCACTATCGTGGTAGCTGCTGGTACCGAGGTGCATAAAAGATGCAGAGTGAGCTACGAGTATATTAACAAGAAGCAAATATACTTGTTCAATAAAGCCAAGCTACAACCACCCCAACCTGTCAAAAGGAGTGCGCGTGTTTCTGTCGCACCTTTCAACAGTAAATCGCATTGTTTGTTCTGTGGCAATGATATAATAAAATCACTGGGTAGTGCCAATTTTGATGAATTTAGCTGTGTCAAAACAGATTCATTCGTGGAGACAACCCTCTTGCATTGTAAGGATCGTAATGATGACTGGGCATTCACTCTTCGTGGTAGAATAGAGTATTTCGGAAAGGACCTCCACGCTGCTGATTGTGTGTACCATCGGCTATGTGACATCAATTTTCGCATGGAACGGGACATTCCTTTGCAGTACAGAGATAGTCTAACTGAAAAGAAGACACGAAAGGTTGGAAGACCGAAGGACTCTGACCAAGAGCAAGCCTTAATCAGAATGTGCTCGTTCTTAGAAGAAAAAGATGAGGAACAATTGACAGTGGATGATCTTGCTAAGAAAATGGCACAATATCTGGTTCAGCCAGATTCCGTGGCCTATGGCAAACGGTACCTCAAATCCAAACTGGTTAAGCGTTATGGGGGAATCTATGCCCTAGAATACATTCCATCGAGCTTGCAATGCTTTCTCCAACATTTATTCGTTGACTAAGACACCTACAGAAAGGTGGCAAGTATTGGACAATCTATTGTACAAGCCGTGCGCCCCAGGGCTTTGATAGTACCGCTGCAGATTGGATTAGCAGTACAAGTACACCACCACGTCAGGTTGCGATTCCTGGTTGACATCCTCGCAGCCATGGGTTTCTGCTCTTCATACTCAGAGGTCCATCGTTTTGAGGAAAACGCTGCCACCTATACTGCTCTTGATTTACTGGGCGATGACGACATAGAAGGACCAGATTTGGCACTGATGTTTGGAGTTGATAATGTTGACCACAACATCATGACATTAGATGGGAAAGGTACATTTCACGGAATGGAGATGCTAGCAGCCATAACTCCAGGGAGGCAAGTCTGCTGAAACAATCCTTAGAAGCCGGATTGAAGATCTGAAGATTGTTGAACTGAGTGAAGTTGATGTAAAAGAATATCAGTTCACGAAATATGCCAGTGGCAACATCAAGTTTGATCCTCTGCCATTCATTGAAGCTGCTGATCAAAAGAGTTACCTACTGTGAGAGATGTCCCTACGCTTCAAACAACCTGCGCCAAACTGGAATGTGGTGATTCATCTGTTGCATAAGGACTGCAGTCATCCAGGGCAGTCCTCTGTGGTATTCCTTCCACTCATTGACATGTATTCTGTGGACAAGTCATGCATCTTCTACACCCTTCAGTATCTTTGCAAAATTGCAGATGATCACAAGTCCCCGGCAGTTGTGACATTTGACCAGCCACTGTAATGGAAAGTATCCCAAATCAAACATGAGGTGCCTGCAGACAGTCCGGTTCGAGATGTAGTGTTGTTGCTGGGATGCTTCCACACTCTAATGATTCTTCTGGGTGTGATAGGAACGTTGATGGATGGAAGTAGTATCAACGAAATCCTGGGAACCATCTATGGCGAGAAGGCAGTACATCACATCTTAGCAGGAAAGGCAGTTCAACGGGCTCTCCGTGGTCATCTGCTCCTTGATCAGTGAAACACAACAAGTTGTAGACAGGATCATTTGTTGACGACCATGATTTTGAAAAACTTGTCAATGAAATTGAAGAGCTATATGTGCAAACACTGACAGGGGACACACCACTGGATTCGCTCATCTCATCTGTCTGTCTGTCTGTCTCACTACTATTGACCAAGTCTTGTCTATCAAGAGAAATGAATTCTCAACTCATTCTAAAACAAGCAGACTCTGGCTCAGTTACCAACAGATGCTAGGCGTTGTCAGGGAGCTTATCAAGGCTGTTACACAGGATCCTGGGTTATGTAGCTCCACGCCATCGCTGACTGTTTGTCCATATTCGCCGCATCTGAATATGCAAGCTACTTAAAATCGGTCTACCTTTACTTCCAGTCCATGCAAAAACTAGAACAGGACTACCCATACGTCTCCCATAGGTTCATGAATGGTTTGCATGTCATCAGGCGTACTGATCAGTACTGGGCTGGCCTTGGATATGACCTGATTATCGAGCAAACTCTTATGAGATCCCTCAAAACTAGAGTGTACTCACACGAGGAAGTGAAATGTCCGACCATCAAAGGGCCCTGTGGACCATGTATGTGCCAGTGTCTTCAAAGTACATTGGGGTAATGCAGAATTTCACAGTCAAGAGCTTCGTTACCAGTGAGCAACATAAGGAGGCAACAGGGTCAAGGGTGAGAGGAGATAATGAAGACCTGGAGAAAATTGCAGACAAACTTCAAGCATTTTTTCCTTTGCTGATGAAGCATCTTTGCACAATATTATAACAGATGTAAACGTAAATGAGGATGTGAACGTCCATCACCTGTTTACTATCAGCAAAGAAAAACTAGCAAAGATGGAAGGGCAGTCTGCGTTTTACTTTTCATACGGAAGGAATATGAAGGCAAAGACCTTGGCATCGGCGTCAACAATCAGAGCAATAGACTCAGCTTTGTTGTTCCAAAGGTTTCTTGTGGTCTCTGAAACTGCAGAACTTTCACTCGATGGGATCATGAACAACGAACTCTCGCCCTTATCCTCAAACACTATTTGAAGCAAAACAGGTCTTACGGAAGGCAAACAAAACACAACTGATGCACGCTATTAAAGCCCATGTCAAAGCTATTTCGGATGAAGCAGTCCTGGAGACTGCTCCTGAAGCGGAACACAATGTCTTAGATGGAGGTTCCCTTCTTCATCGGCTGAAGTGGTCTGATGGAAGGACCTACACCTCCATTGTCAACGACTATGCAGCATTCACTGTGAAACACTATGGCAAGGCTACGGTAGTCTTCGATGATCACAGTGGTGGTCCAAGTATGGAGGACAATACACATCAGTGACGGGAACAAAATCGTGACGGTCATAAGGTGAATATCACTGAAACAACGAAATTAACTGGAAAAATGGAGAATTTCATTTCCAATAACGAGAACAAACAGAGACTGATCCATATGATTGCAAATCGCATAAAAATCAGAGGATGTCATGTGATACATGCTATGGGAGATGCTGACTTAGACATTGTGAGGACAGCAGTATCAATGTCATCTGAAAAAACTACCACGCTTATAGACGAGGACAAAGATTTGTTAGTGCTACTGCTTCATTACGCATCTCCGAGAGATGGTACAAAGCTCTACTTCCACTCAGATAAAGGAAGTCCTACTGTAGTGTATTACATAAAGGTCATAAAGTAGGTTCTAGGTAGCAAGATCTGTCAAAGTATGCCGTTTCTGCATGCGTTCACAGGATGCCACACCAGTTCCAGGATATTTGGAATTGGAAAGGGGTCTGCTCTGCAAAAGCGGATAAAAGTGATCTAGTCCTGCAGAGTTGTGCAAAGATCTTTAGTACACCTGGACAAGACATGGATGTTATTGTAAACTCTAGGTGTGCACTCGTGGTGTCTCTATTCAATGGCAAACCTGGGGGCAACCTATCTGCTGTCAGATACACCCGTCTTTGCAAAAATGTGAGTGCGGCCAAAAGCTTCGTGACACCTGAACGACTGCCTCCAACATCTTGGGCTACAAAGTATCATTCTTTGAGAAGTTATTTCCAGGTAATGCAATGGATAGGCAAGGGTGAGGATATTGACGTCACTAAATGGGGGTGGAGCCTACAAACCAACATACTAGTTTCAGTGATGACGGACACTTCACCCGCACTAGAAAGACTCCTGAAAATGATTCGATGCAGATGTTCCGGTGTTTGTAACATACACCGTTGTACTTGCCGAAAGCATGGATTAGATTGTTTTCAAGCATGTGGACAATGCCAAAATGGCCATTGTTACAACACACGTCAAGATCCAGTATCAGATGATGAAGGGGAAATTTGAAATATGAAGCATTGGTCGCCATCTTTGTATGACGTTATTTTGACCCATTTTCGGTTACGCAATTTTGGTAAACTTTTGCTGTATTGTTGTTCACACATTAAAGAACAAATAAACACCATAAAACAATTTTTTGCACTTATTTTAGGGGTGTTGGCTACTTTGACTAGACTATTATGCGGGACGCACCTCGCTACCCTCCCCGCGATAACGCCGAATTCTCGCCCCCATGGCTAACAGGCATGTCCTTACCCCGCGAGCGCGGCCGTACAAACTCCAACCCCATATCCTGAGGCAAACTCCGCTGCACGATCCAACTCGTTATCTCGAAGTAAGTTTGCATAGACTGACAGCGAGAGTCCTCTGGGGACGGCCATGCCCTGGGACTATCTAACGGACCAGCCACCTGACTATATAACCCTGCGTCTGCCATTCCTCGAAGAGAATGAGACTCTGCCAGTCCCTCCGTTCAGACCGTTTTGTCTGATCCCCCGCGAAGTCTCGCAACCCTTGTTCGAGTCGTACCTCATCGTTAAAATCTCACCAGCAGATCGCCCTTGGTGAAGCTTTGCCCCCTGTTCAGAGGAAAGTAACCGAGCCATCTTCTTCCCGGAGAACCGTGCGGTCCCCCTCATCTCCCCCCCCCCCGCTTTCAAGACTCCCGTTTCTCGTGTCTGAGACTACCTGCCGAGCCGCAGAACCGTCTCGTGTTTGAGATTCCATCTCTCTGGAGAGATGGAATCTCAAAATTATATTTTGGGGTCTTGATCTAAATTTATATATCCTTTGAACTGCAACTTGCTAAGAAGCCATTAGATAAATTCCGGTCAATCGTAAACGCACTCTATAAAAATCAAGGGGGCGGCCTCCCACTCCTGTAATTGCTCCAAAGCATATCACAGACGGCCTCGGGTCGGCTATCTGCCCGTGCTTGTGTATGCGCCCTTACTCCGCGCGGGTCTTCACAGGCATACCTAAACATTCCTCAAGTGATTATAAGTTTTTTACTAAGTTCGAACAAACTTCGGATGGAATTTTATTCCACTCGTCTTTGCAAAACTTCTCCAATGCATAGGGGGGGGGGATCAAGTATGGATACGGACTTCAGTTAATGGAAATAAAAAAAATTTTCTATCGGATTCATGTCTGGCGATTGTGATGGCCATTACCAAACGCTTATATTAGTTTTGTACAACCAGGAAAACACAAAATTCGATGTTTGTTTAGTCTTTGTTGTGTGTGTTAAAAGACACGTTTTCTTCCTAGGCCAAGTTTGCGTTTATTTGCTGATTTTTTTTTTATAGCACCCACCTGGCGACTGCTTCCAAGAGTACAAGTCGCTGCAATTACCTAACAACCTAGTGCTAGACTAGATTAAAAACAAAACATCAGTAAAAACAATAAAACAAAAACAAATGAAAGACCAAAGCCAAAACTGCAAGAAGGAAGCAAGCTCCGGCGTCGAGGCAGACGGCCGACTCTCCCCGACGCAGGAGAATGCGACTAACACCAAAGCGAGTCAAATGAAATGGAGGAGGCTAGCCTCCTCTAAGAAGTCAAATAGTTTACAAGTTTGTGTGCACGAATCCGTCACGAGTACAAGTGACAAGCGGTAGCGAACTTGCTCTTCCTAGTACCGGTACGGGTAACGTGCCCGAAGAGCACCCAAACTGGGACATTTAACAAGAATGTGTCGAACATTCTAGGGGACAATGCAGTCGTTACAGTAAGGTGCCGGAGAGCACTCCATCATGGCGGTTCCTTCCACGAGAGTGCTCAATTCGAAGACGACTGAAAGCGACTTGAAGCCGTCGCGGCTTTGGAGGATAGATCCACGGGAACAGTCGAGGCGCGATGGCACGCAACATTAAGTTCCTCTCGACCGTCTCCCATCTTCTTTGCAAGGCAGCTCGGAAGGCTGACTTGATTCCCACTATGTAGTCGGTGTGAGGAAGAGTGAAACGCTGGTTTGGTAGCCCAGTTCTCGAGGACTCTTTGGTGTCCTCGTAGGCGCGCTCATACCTAGCTATCCTTACATGTCCAGAAACTCAGTAGAAGATAATCTCGACATCCACTCGCGGCAATCGTGGCGTTACGGATAGCGCGAACCAGTGGATGCGGAGATTTCAATGACCAGATAGCACTCTGGGCGTTTTGTGAGTCACTAAAGATCACAATCTGGTCTCTGAACCGGAAACGACGCGTTATTTTCCATACCGAAGGGTGTATTGGAACCCGATCGTCTATCATGACAGACGCTTCACCTGGTAAAGCTCTGCTAACGTCATAGAGAGAGGATACCCTTTTGGGAGCTGAACCCCTATCTGGACTTAGAGCCATCCCTGTACACTTGCACGGATCTAGCGTGACACGATGTCTGCTCCACAAAGGTCGAATGCAATACTTTTGGCCCCGTGGAAGCTTTGAAGGCAGAGGCGTGGCGATAAATAGTTAAATGTTGTACTCTCCATTGTGGTGCTCTGGTATAACTAAAGGCGCCACCAAAAAGAGAGTTAACCGAGCTTTTGAAGGAGTTCCGTGGCACTAAAGTAAAATGGCTTAGGGTATGACTGGCATCTTTCAGCGGCTTAGGCAGCGTCGAGATCTTCCGCAGTTGTAGTGAGAGCCATTGGCGACTGGGGGAAAAGCCTGGGCTGACCCCTAGGATTGATCGTGCATTCCTCCCACGAGGGGATGCCTTCCATTCAAATTCCCGAGCAAGGAAAAGGGATAGGACAACCGTGCAATGACGGGCGGAAGGCCCCTCCTTCGAAGTCGGCTGAGAGTGGAAGGTACGCACTATAACTACTATCCTGGTGTAGCTCTACTGACATTGCCTGAAAAGAGGTATTTATAGCGAATAGAATAATACAGGGTGGTCCAGGACACTCCACCTACAACTGTTGTATATAATGTTATTAACGGAAAACAAATGTAATTTTTTTATGTAATTGTATAGATATCTCGCGGTGGTGAGATCGCAAACCCCTTAAACCCAGGGAGGATGGACAGGGGCATTCACCCAGTATGTTGTCCTGAAAAAAGATAGCTAACGGGGCACGGGAAAAGTTGAACCTCCGTAGCTCGTCCCGGAGTCCACGACAATTTCATTGGAGGAATATGCTCTCCGCATAGCTCAGAGGAAATGCTAGGGCTCTCTACTAGAATGGCCGTACGCTTCCCAGAGGCAGTTAGCCGTGCCAAGCCCTCAAGTGTTTGTAGTTATCGGGTCAGGTTGGGTTCCTTATGAGAGAGTTTTCCTCCCTCCGCCTCGAAACCTTCGGACTTCGGAAGCCGGGGTCACTCTTTTGGAGGGTCCTGGGTCTCCGAGTCACCCGATCCAGCCTTAGGTGGGACCGTAGAAGCCGAAGATCATTTGGTGTTGTACTCATTTCGGGGAACAGCTTTACGATTCCCCGAAGACTGTCTCACAACCAACTTCGCTGGGAGGAAGGAGGTTGCCTCCTGTGAGTCTAGTGAGTCTGTGAAGGCACCTGGCTAGTTCGCTTACGGGAAACAGTCATGTGGGATGAGGGGGTTGAGCCCTGGGTTTAGCCGAGACTCTGTGTGAGCTTTGTGCCGCCAGCTCTCCCAAGGTAGCGCGGGAAGAAGGGTAGAACTCACCAAAGGGCTCTGAATGGGCGCAGAAGCAACCATGCTCGTAGTCCTGGGGAAGCCAGCAGCAGAGGTTAGCACTGGGTGCGCTATGATCAATCCCTTAGTTTCGCGAAATGAGAGTCGATCCGCAGCCAGAGCGACCAGGATCTCCTCAAGGAGATACGCACCACAATACTTTGAGGAAGTAGGATGCGGCTCTCCGCAATTGACACACTTGGCCACACACACAATTTGGACATATTGTGCACATTCTTGGAGCAATTAACTCAACTTTGAACGTCTACACGAGCAATTCGTATGATCGAAGCGGTGGTAGTATTAGCACAAATGCCCCCACACAGTAGCAATACTAACCCACATGAATTGACTGAGGGAACTTGTTACAATCGAACGTAACGAAGAGTGTTGGAGTGGGTCTCCAGCACCCCCCCCCCCCTCCCATGTCTTCTCATCGCATTCTCGACAATGACCGCTCCTTGGTCAGCTAACTCTATTGTGGTATCTTATATGTAGTAGTCCACGAGTAGACTCGCATAGACAATCTTTTTCACGAAATTCATGGTAGAATTTGGTGTCACATTCACCAGCGAGCCATTAGTGGAAGATAGTGATGGGACGAGTACTCGGTATCGGTATTGAGTATCGATGGTATCGAACGACTTTAGTGGGATCGGTACTTTTACTCGTATCGAAAAAAAATTTGCCTTAATTTTCGATACCAATGTTCGATCCAAGACCCTTAAAGGCCTCTTCACACTACAAGAATACCGGCAATTTTCTGCCGATCTTTGCTGCCGGCAGCATGAAACCGGGAGAAAGTTGCCGATATTGGTCCTTCCCACTATGAACCTGTTTGTTGATATTATATTGTTTATGAAGTTGAGTCTATTTTTTGCGAATTGCCAAAAGCTGCTACTGTTGAACAATCGAGAACATTCATGAATAAAGGCGGGGTTATACAAGTGCTGCCACAACACGCATTTGTTTCTTCCGGTTCAATCCTTTATCCAGATAATTTCTTGATGTAGATTAGTTGTGTTTTCTAAATATGTGGTAAATCCTGGCAAAGAACGAAGGTGGAGATGAAAATACGAATATAATTTCAAGTGAAATCATTATTAGTGATGGGACGAGTACTCAGTATCGGTACCGAATATCGGTAGTATCGGCTGTTTTTAGTGGTATCGGAACTTTTATCGGTATCGGGACTTTTATGTATCATTTCCGGTATCAAATTCCAATACTTGCCCATTAATTCCCAATACACTATCATTTTTACAACATATATTCATTCTATTTAATGATTATATTCTTGTATCCCGTACGTGAAAAAAATCACATAATCTGCACCTAATTTATTTACAAAAAATTTAAAATTTTATAACCCTTTCAAACCCTTAGTTTTTCAGGGAACCAAAAGGAATAAGCAAAGGGCAAACTACCAGTTTACGCGTACGTGAAAAATTCACGTAATTGCAATCAATCAAATGACCGAAGTTAGTTTGGTATAAATAATATAATTTTATTTAAATATTTAACTCAATATTCGTAAATTTCGATAATTTTATCCCGTTCCAAAATATTTTGAAAATAGTGTACACGTGCCGTCATAAATGAGGAAAAAATTTACATTATTTTCATCTCCATAATTATTGGGTAAATCTTGAACAAAAGATTAGAATTTCCTAAGAGTCACCTCCGCACAATGAAAATTATTATAACACAAAAAATACATGCAATTAGCTTGAAATCAAAGCCGTTCCAGAAATCATATTGTAGTACATCTGCTCCCAAACCAATTAATTTCTATTTTTGTTCCATCGTTTTTTCCGACAAATTTATTTCGTTTAAAACAGCTGAAAGTTAAGCTTTAAATAGACTCTTAAATCTTTATGTACAACTTTAACCTATAAATATTATTTGTTTTATATTCCTTCGATATTCATATTCAATTTTCACCTATTGCAGAATGAATATGAATAGTTACATGAAATAAACAATAGTATTAGAGAGTAATTATATCGAACATGTTCAAATAGCGTTCATTCAAACGAATAAAGACGAAACATATGACTCGAGATTTGTTATTGTATTACTATTCTTTCAATCTATAATCAAATGCGTAGAAATTTCTTTTTAAGGAAAAATTATTTTGAATATCGGGTTTGAAGTAAGACTAATATTCAAGTTTACACCTTTATTGCCTGTTGTTTTTATTTGGTTGATAAAGGAATTAGTTGTATAATTGGATGCCTAAGTATTCTATTTTGTAATAGCTTGAAGAGTTAAACAAAGCCCCATTGTTTAGTAGTATTATTCTTCAAACAAATTAATAAAAATCTATATAAGTATTTATTAATACACAAACACGTACCATATATATATATATATATATATATATATATATATATATAGCTAGATAGATATATAAGTGCTCGGTATTCGTACTCGATACTCGTATCGGAATCGGGAGTATACAGTGGTATCGTAATCGGTATCGGTACTCGCTTGAAAATCTGGTATCGTTCCATCACTAGTGGAAGAACAGCACCATACATGGTCGCCTCGGAAGGGACCGCCACATTCGCCAAATAGGTCCTGTCCGAGAAACGAGTAACCTTCGGATCTCCACCAGTCAATCTTGCTAATGCTGTCCTTTGGCCAACTCGCTTCCATAAGTGGAACGAATAACTAAAAAAACTTTTAAAGTCAGAGGGCTAAAAAACGCCATATAGTCTCAATAAAGGGCGCCAACGTAATGGGGGCACCACTCACCACTCTTGCAACTTTGGTCATTGTTTGGGCCTCTCCGCCAGAGGGGTTCTCATGTCCGGACGTGCTGGTCTTGGCCTAGTCGTTTGCCGAGGCGACAGTGGATCCGTCCGTCCGCGGAGTCCCCGAGAAGAGAGAGCAACCCTTAGTCCTCCTAGATTTCTTCATAATTTTTGTAAAGGTTATCGCGGAATCCGGTTCACACGGCCCGAATTAAATACACACATAAAATTTATAGAAGACTAGGGATCTAAAGGCCTACCAGAAATTCACCAGAATTAATCAGGACTGTGCTAAATTATGAGGTATCCGCAAAGGGTTAAATAAATACACACACAAAAAGTATTTACAGTATTATTTACAACAAAATTAAAATGAGATATAGTAAATATTAACAAATTATATGGGGGTCATCAAACAATAGGAAAAATCACAAATACTTAACACCATCGAACAACCACAAGTCGCTTTAACCAAAAAGATTTTCGCACATACAAAAATGGGTTCTATGGATAAATTGTTTAAAGCCGAAACGACACGCGCGGTTGAAGATGAAAATAGGCTTCGCTACTCTAGTGACAGGTGTTCCCGGAATAATCTCCCTGTCTTACGTCCCTTACCCGAAGGCCCAAAGTTACATGAATAACACTTTAATACTTAATTAATTTTAAAGGGGACGTAAAAAGAAAGGGATACTCCAAAATACCTGATACCAGAGCAGTGAAGCAATAACCCACGTCGGAAACCCAGGCGAAAGAAGCTCGGCGAATTATGAGTGAATTCGACCCAAGTCGACAGGGGTGAATGCGATGACGGTCTTCAGAGAGGAGAAACCCACAGACGGCAATATCGTGGCGAAAGGCGACGAGACCAGTGGGAACGATGATCCGAAGGCCCAACGATCTGAGAGAGGGAATTAGAGATGACAAAATTCCCCAAAGAGGAGATGGCGAGGTGACTAGGGGAGAACTTTCACGTGCCCAGTGTAAACGGCTTCCCAAGGAGAACACTTGCAAACGTAACTGGAATAGCACAACTCGATGCAGCCGACAGATGGGCAGCGACAAAACTGGCAGGAATCAATGACCGAAAATCCTCGCTGCAAGAAGGAATCCAGTACGGGTCTCTAAAAATTTATAACGTCAAGGTAAGTGACGGACAATGATTCAGCGGAGCAATCAGGCAGAATTCTCACAACAGAATAACTTAAAAGGACTCACAGCCCCATTTATATCCTTCAATCCGAAGGGGAAAAAAGGGAAGTGGTGTACAAAGGGGGGGGGAGGAATGAGTCGCTTTTCCTATGCAAATTAGACTGGTAGGTTGCAGAAGTTTAGGCAAAAAATGATAGACTCGAAGCGGGTCGACCTGCGCTAAACACCATAAACTATGACGAGAAAGGGAAAGCAAGGGAATCCGAGGGCCTACCCTTTACACTTTTCTTTTTCCTTTTAGGGGAGTGTACTCACTTCTCTTCCCCTCAAGGGCCCAAAATTCGGACAAACCTCGGTAAGATCTTTTTCCGAGATGGAGAAGATCTTGGCCGTCAAGGGTTGAACCAGGCGGGAGAGGGTCCCTTCTCTCCTTCCGCGCCCTTGGCGGCCCGTACCGCCCGAGGAGGACCTTACACAGGGTAGAACTCAGGTTTGGTGACTGGCACTGAGCCCACGTTCACCCCCATGGAAGACCATGCCATTGTGGTGGGAGCACTTCCGGGATCATCTCCACCTCAGGAGTGGCATCCAACTGCCCTCCTCCTCAAGGTGCCGAGTATCCCGACTAGGAAATTATGTCACATACGTCACTAGGGCCGGCATGCCGACCTGCATAGGGGGGAAATGAGGAGCGGTCATGCAGTCTCCAATCAAGGTCACGTAGCTCGGATCTAGATGTCACGGCAAGGCCCAGGGGAAGTCGACGCCTCTTACCTCTTTAATGGGATTATAGGGGTGGGGGGAACCGAGGCGGCACGCCATCTCTCTTGCCGTGTTCTTGGCGGGCTCCTGAGAAACCAATGTTGGACTCACCACAAATGAAGAGTCACCGAGAGGAAACTCTACAAAAGGGGTAAGAAGGAAACCCCTAAAGGCGTCATGAATAATGGAGAAGGATAAACGCCCTTTCCGCTAGAAGAGTCTTGGAGGACCTCTGAGAAAGCAAAAAGGAAGCCACTTCCCATAGCGGGGAAGCTGCCCGGGGCGACTTCGAAGAAGGCAAAGGGTAAACCCCTTGGCCGTAATCAAATGATTGGAAGGGAGCCCTCCACCGCTCTGAGTGGTGCTGTCCTTGAATACCTACTCTGCCCCAACATCAATGTCTGGCGCGGATTTAGTAAGAGAGACGTAATCCGAGATTCTGAGATACTATGAACACTTGCCAAACCACGAAAATTTCCTGCACTTGTGACCAATTTAAAGAACACAAAGGTGTTGGTAGGTTATATCCCGCGTCCTGCTGTTCCCGTCAATACCATCTCGGGGTTTTGGAATTTTTAAGGGTCCACCCTGGGTTCGTTAACGATTGTGTTCGCGACACGTGCAGAGACGTCCAATGGACCAGAAGTTGTCCAATGGACCAGTCGATCCCCAAAGGTCACAGTTCATAAATGAGCAGTTACAGAGCCAAGGTGACAGAGCGGGTATCCTTTTTGGGACGTACTAATCCTCGACATGACGCCCAGGATCTGATGATCTGTTGCGGCAGGCCCAGAGACGGTATCAGAGACTTTTAGCTGGCCTGGCAGCTTATCAGACTGTAAATGCCAGCTACCATAAGCAGTAAAACCTTATGCACCCTAGAACGGCCACAGAGAGGTGGTCCACCCATTACACGCATGAGAGTAGTTATTGGGGCAAAACCGATCTTCACATTATTCGCGTCCTAACGCCCAGGTCCCATTAAGGCCTGGTCTTTTGCGACCCGCGGGCGATAAAGGTCGTTGTTAATAGGGATTCAAAAACCTCTATTTTAACCCGGCATGGGATAGTGGGTCAGATCTTTAAGCCTAGACAGAGGGTTGAGGGGAGAGTCGTAGAAAACAAGGAATGGCGAGAGAGAGAACGAGGTGGAAGCACAACAACCTGCTAATTTGCACTCAGGCCGGGAAGACGTGCGGCTCCCCCGGGTACTAAGTGTAACAGGATACACAGCCCCCCTCCTCCTGCGGTGAAGGAGGTGACGAGAGTTAGTACAGAAAGTAGGTGTTAACGGAAGAAAGAGGAGAGGCTAAGATGGGGTCGGAGTGAGCATTGTGTCCCGTCAGCACGGCAGCCAGGAAAACACATCGTCGTGCCCCTCTGCCAAGTTTGCGAGCATCAATCTTCAGATAATCTTCAAGAATATTTCTCTAGTTTTCTTTATTCATCGTTCCGTTGATTTGAGGAACTGCACCAACGCCCGTTCACAAAAAACTACTCCATAGCAATAAATCTGCCGCCATGTTTTATTGTGATAAGTATTTTTACCTGCCGCGAGGCGCCAGGTCAAGGCATCGCTTTTTTTTCAAAAGGAGTAAAGTTCAATTGTACCCATTTAGAGCCATGAAATGACCCATATGACCATGGGGCATATGGTTATTCACTCTGGAGATCTCAAATCTGCCATCGGATTTGGCGCTGGGTGGTGTCATCTAGTGGCAGAAGCCTCATTTAGCCATTCAAAGGCAGTTGTAAGTGATTTGAACCATGGAAAACCATGAATGCAATAACCATTTATCATCTTATCACAAAACACTGCAGGTCATTGGAGGGACTTTCACTCTTTTTCGGATGACCTCATAATTTTTACGTCAAATAAACCTGACACCATTTTTGCCAAACAACTCAATCTTGGTTTCATCCGACCATAACATGTGGCTCCCAATTTGAAATCTTTCCCCAAATGATTGTTGGCGTACTTCAGACGTACTTTAGATGTTTTACAATAAAGGTGTTTTTCCTGGACGACATCCATGCATTTCCGCTTTATGAAACATATTGGACAGTGTATGCAAAGTACCATCGACGCCTTCCTCTCCTAAATGATCATTCATCGCCATTCGAATCAACCTTGGGTAATTTTTAACAGAACCGTGCGGAGTGGAATTTTCCGAGGACGACCCGAACGAAGGAGATTTGTCCCCAAATCCTTGAACTTTCTTATTACTGACTCACTCTATATTTATGTACATTTAGTCCTTCAGGAATCTGATTACAGCTTATCTTAGATTTGAATTTCGTAATTATTTTCGATTTGATGAGGGAAGGCGGTTTCCTACCTTTCGCCAAGATGATTAATTGTTTATAGAGGAACACTGTCTACTTTGTGGTGGCAGGGAAATGGTTGTTAGAACATTCTATACCATTCCTCACTAATCCATATTATAAAGAGCAGGCCACATAAACTACCAGTCTGACTTCGAAACCATTTCATAATTTAAAACATAAATTAAATATATAGATATGAAAATGATATCGTATACTTTTTGTTCAACAATTTTCATACTGTTATTACTCCTTTACTTGTCTATCAAACTTGTTGAAATTTCGTGGGTGTGTTTGTTAATACATATGTCTTAATGCTTCCAAATTTCGTTACCATGCAATAAACGGGTTTCATGAACTATGGCAAAAATATTGTGGTATTGCGTAGTGGTATTGTGGTATTGAATACTTTCTGGAACAAGTAAATATGTAGAAATGTGATACGAAAGATGCAGGTCAACGTATATTTGGATAAACTGGAGGGAGATTGGACGTATTATATTGATCTTTATTGGATAATAATAACGTAATGGCTGAAGAGAGTAAAGAGTAAAACAGGTGGGCATTGCAATCCGTCTCGATCATATACCCGAGGAGAAGGAAGTGAAGTTTTTGTTGCTGGTATTTAAGGTGAAGTCCCTGGAATGGGGTACTCCGTGTAGAGTTTTACACCCGGTACCTAGAGGAGCGACAGTCCTCTCGACCCAAGTGCTACCAACCGTCTCAGACTAGATTGAAACTACCTGGGCTTAGACATTTTTTGTTCACCCATTTTTCACCACTGTCTTCCCACCTATTTTCCCGGCATGAGGCCAATTTTGCAGGCTAGTCTCCAACCAGTTTTTTTTTTTTTCATTCATCCCTGTTTGGGGCCGAGAGAGGTGGTGGATCCCCATCTCCAATTTGGCTCCTTTGGGTGTGGAGGGGGCTAATATACCCGCTGACATCTAGGGGATTATATGCCCTCCTGGCCCTAACGTCCACAGTTTGCCCTCAAGGCCACAGGCTTCCGGGGGAATCTGCGGCTCGATATCAACTACACCTTCTCTATTTTTACCACTTTCTTTACGGGTCTCTCTTTACAAACTTCCTGGTGGAGATGCCCTAGTCAATATTTATCTTTAAATTCCAGGGAGGGGAATGTCCGGGGAGGGGCACGAGCTCTAGTAAGAAAGGTACTAGGGGTCGCTAGAAGGACTAGAATCCAGAACTAAAAAGATGCAATTTCTCGTTATGAATTTTTCTGTGGCAAGCGAAAGCATAATTTGCGCCCAACCACCAAATCCCACGCAACAAACATGTAATGTACAAAAGAATACAACTCTTTTTCTATGTACTTGCATACGTAGGTGCACGATTTTTTATTTTACCTACAGGGTGGGCCGAAAGTGTTGTCACCGCCCTGTAAACATTGTTTTAATTTTTATATTTCAGATGTCTTTAATATTATTATATTGTTACTTTAATGTTCTTATTACTTTTCGGTAGGGGTTGACAAGACTTTCGGACCACCCTGTACATTCTTAGAAATGAGGCGCTTAGCAACGAAGCCATAAAAACTAGACAGGGAAAACAAGACGAGCTCATCCAGACAGAAAAAAAAGGGTGGAAGGAAAGCTTGGAAGAGGCCTGAATTTATTGTGGAGGAGGGTCCTTTTAGGCATAGGCCATTAACCCACAGTTTTGGGGGGCATCAGAAAGCCAAGGATGAATATTGTCGACTATAAAGAGGCTCTACCTCCAGCGAGTCGTTTACAGAGATCCCCCAATTAAAGACGGTTCAGATTTTACTGCAACTTTTTTGAGAAATTTAAATAGTTTAGATTTAAGATATATGTACAGATGGTGAGAGGAAGACAGTTGAGATTCTTCGGTCATGTGATGAGAAGGGATGGAAAATTTGGTTCTAACTGGAATGGTGGAAGGAAGGAGGGGAAGAAGAAGGCCAATAGGAAAAATACATGGATGGACTGGCGTAGTTGATGGGAGGCAGAACGTCGCGCGAGCAATTCATCAGAGCTTCGCTGGACAAAGGAAGATGGAAGTCCTTGGTTGCCGATGTCCTGCAGGATATGGTACAACGGTGTGGTACAATATCGTCCAAAAAGATTGGAACGCTTGTATTCCTTCTATCACATCTTCCATAACTTTTGCCAGAGAAAATCTAAGGTTTTCGAAATTGGGGTATGATAACGTACGTATGTAAACTACGGTATGCAAATTTAGATGAATAAAACGAGTTATCAAAACAGATACGCAATTTACTATAAAAATTGAAGTGACCCAAATTATCCGAACGAGAGAGGAAACAAATTTCTATTGGAATTATAACGACTAAATTACATTAGGCAACATTGCCTTTTCATTTTCTGTTGTATGGGATTTTTCAACTGATTATAATTAGTTTATCAAAGCTGATTTAAAATATAAAGTCTTTTTTTTTGTCTGTATGCTCTAATTTTCATATATGTATATCCAATTACATTTAAATGAGTTATTTAAGTTTGAATTTTGTCTGTATGCTCTAGTTCTCATGTTACTTGAAATTTATGATTTTTCTGAAATTAACCCTATTCATGTTTTGTTTTAGATCTAATGATTGATGGCTTCTTCAAGTAGAGATAAATGCATAAATGATCCTAATGTATTTTGTTACATCTGTGGTGGCCACCCACTTGTTCGAAAAAGGCGTAATATAACAAGGTTTGTGCGCCATGCACCCGTAAGGGACTTAGCGCCCCGTCCGGCCCCAGCTTAGCCTCTTCTCCTTCTTTCTTTCAGCACACTGAGCCTAAATAAGGACTGTGCGTAAAAACTATTAAATTAAAAAAAAAAAAATGTGCGCTGTGCCTATAAGGCCTATTTTGACGTTCTCCTTCGTGATCGAGGCAAGAAATGGGCTTTACAGACTGTGTAAAGCCCAGACAAAATTCAAACTTAAATAACTCATTTAAATGTAATTGGATATACATATATGAAAATTAGAGCATACAGACAAAAAAAAAGACTTTATATTTTAAATCAGCTTTGATAAACTAATTATAATCAGTTGAAAAATCCCATACAACAGAAAATGAAAAGGCAATGTTGCCTAATGTAATTTAGTCGTTATAATTCCAATAGAAATTTGTTTCCTCTCTCGTTCGGATAATTTGGGTCACTTCAATTTTTATAGTAAATTGCGTATCTGTTTTGATAACTCGTTTTATTCATCTAAATTTGCATACCGTAGTTTACATACGTACGTTATCATACCCCAATTTCGAAAACCTTAGATTTTTCCCTGGCAAAAGTTATGGAAGATGTGATAGAAGTAATACAGGCGTGACTGGACAAAATGAAAACGAAAAGGTCTACTTTTTGTAGTCCCCATGGTTTGACGAAAGCCAAAGGAAAACATTTTTACAAATTATAAATAATTAAGATGATTGAAATAATAATTTCAAGATGAACGGACATGGTCCGTTTATCTTGAAAAGTCTCCCATAGTTCTTGAAATATTTCCGGATTACACCTTCTCCGAGTGTCTTCCAAACATTTCCAATGGGATTCAGATCCTGACTATGTGGGGGACATATGCTCGTTTTCCAGGAAGGTCTTCGCCGGCTTGGCCGTGTGGCAGGGGGCGTAATCATATAGGGAATTTGTAAGTTGGGCTTCGAATACTCGCATCTGGGGCACAAAGTATGCTGTCGAAGTAATTCCTTGTACACATGTGCATTCACTGTGCCCCGTAAGCACACAAGTGGCCTAGTAACTTCTACCGAAATCACGCCCTAAACTATGACACGTCCTCTAGCAAACTTTATACCCTTTTTGATGCTATTTGTAAACAATCTTTCTTCAGCTCTGCGATGAACGAACCTCCTCATACCATCGGACTTGAACAATTTGAAGTTACATGTGTCACTGAAGTGGACTTGGCTTCATTGGTCATCCGTCCCTGTAAGGTGCTCAGTAGCGGATGCAAGAAGAGCCTTCCTTTTCTTCGGATTGACCAATGGCTTGACCGGGGGTGAAGATTGTCTTTCTCCAACCAACGTGATACAGTATCCCTGAAGACATCGATCGGTCTGGATAAAGGCAGGTTAGTGAACTACCACTGATACTAACTACATTGATGTCCAAAATCTCACTAATCTCTCGAGAAACTGACGCAGCTCTCTTAAAACGACCCTTCTTCCCAATTTAGGTAATGGTTCGGTCTTTTCTTGTGGAGGTCTTCCTTGGTTACAGGTTGATTTACCAGCCTATCTGAACCTGTTTTGCCATACATTGATGGAATATTATGGACTATACTTTCGGAGCGCTTGACAGTCTCTGCAATGGCTCCAATTGAAAGACCATCTTGATGGAACAGCTCTACGATCAGCTCGCGGACAGAGAAAGTCATGATAGATTTATTAGGCCACTTACCTGGAGATTGAAGTGAAATTATTTGCTATGCAAACAATAGCGTTTTTCTCTACAAGAAACTTAATCGTTCAGATCATTTAGGACACTTCAATTTTTCTAGTAAATTGGTTATCTGTTGATTATACACTGATTTTAGAAACCTTGGGTTTTCTCTGATAAAAGTTATGGAAGATGTGATAGAAATATAGGTGTTCTAATCTTTTTGGAGACCACTGTAGTCATTAATTGTTAACTTTTATTTAATTTATAAATACCGACTATATGGGCATAAATGGGAGAATGGTAAAATTTAGCTTGAGTTTTGATTAGCCTATGTATGGCGAAGTATTTTTTTCTTTTTCATGTTTGGTGCAGAAAATTAAAAAAATTCTGACCCTGTTTGGCGTTGAGAATTGAAAATTTGAACACATTTGGTGTATGAAATTAAAAATTCAGCGTAGGGAGGTAAACAAATTTCTGAGATGTTTGATGCAGGGAGTTAAAAATTTCTGATCATGTTTGGCATACGAAATAAGTACTTCTGTCCATGTTTGGTGTAGGAAATTAAAGAATTATGCCCACGTTTGGCATAGGAAATACAAAAAAACTGACACTGTTTAGTGTAGGAAATTGAAATTTCTGACCAGGTTTTACGTAAGTAATAAGAAATTTCTGTCCATGCTTGGCGTAAGAAATTAAATATTTCTGTTCTTGTCTGAGAACAAACTTTTTATTGGGTCGCTGCTTCGAAGGCAATTTATGTAAAGTTTGGTTTAACTAGTACCAGCACGTCGTTTGTGTAAAATGCGTTGTAGTTACAGTAATCAACCAGCACTAAATTGACTCAATTTTCAGGGGGAAAATCACAATTTGCTTGAAATTTTCCCTTCCCTTTTAGATTAGTTGCATTAATTAGATACTCGTTATCCTCTCCCGTTCAACTAACCAAGGCCGCCCTTCGCGGTAACCTTGCACAAGCCAATAGAAATAGAGAGGAAGTCCGGGGCTTAAATCTGTCATCGATTAAGCCATCCAGCACACGCCAACCTCGGCCAGAAAATCTCGAATGCAGAAATTAATTAAAACTTGAGAGGACGAAACAAATTACATATATTCAGCTGCGTGCATATGTAAAGGCAATATCAATATAATTAATATTTTAACAATATTTTCGGGTCTAGGCTTCACTTGCATAATGTATATGTATTACATAAAATCCCTACTCCATTGCGACTCTATATCAATACAAAATGGTAAAAGAATAGCGGTTATAACATTGCCCCAAATTTATTTATCGGAAAACGGGAAAAATATAAATAATGGCAACATAAAATTAATATCTGGTATGACTCCCTTTAGCCTCAATAAGAGCCGTTAGGCTTTTCTTATAAGAATGTACAAGATTCGTGCACGTTTTTGGACGATTTATATTCCACTCTTCTTCAGCAAACATTTTCAATTTAACTGTTGTGACG
This sequence comes from Ceratothoa steindachneri, assembly GCA_963969495.1. Taxonomy (NCBI): domain Eukaryota; kingdom Metazoa; phylum Arthropoda; class Malacostraca; order Isopoda; family Cymothoidae; genus Ceratothoa; species Ceratothoa steindachneri. The sequence goes on from OZ018321.1 coordinate 178,495,459, forward strand.
GCCTTTCTTGTGGACACGCTTCATGTCCTGCCAAAGATGTTCGATGGGGGTACAAAAGTGGGCTAGGAGAAGGTCACTTGAGTACAGTAATGTGGTGTTGTGCGAGCTATTTCTGAGTAGGTTTGCCACATGTTTGTTATCGTTGTCCTGTTGAAAGGTGAAATGCCTTCTAAAGTCCAGTTTCCTTGCTGATTGAGTCCAGTTTTCATCAAGGATGCGGGGATACTTTTTGGAGTTCAGAGTCCCATCTATCACTTTTAATGTGCCACACAACAAAATTGAACCTCCTCCGTATTTGACTATAAGGGGTGGTTCGTCATTTCTACCAAAGACCTCGATTTTTGTCTCATCTGAGTCTGACCATAGTATTTTATCTAATTTACCTTATCTATTTCCCAGCTGCTCTTTAGCGAACCCCAAGCAGGCATTTTTATGAGCTCTCTTCAACAGAAGATTCCTTATTGGGTCACCTCCGTGAATCCCTTCATGGTTGTCGAGAATGAAGGTTCCTAGCTGCTAAAGCGGGTATATGCATAGGTGGGTGTTATCGTGATAACGATATCGGGTTATCGATTATCCGATATGTTTCTCCCCGCGTTATCGATTCATCGGTATCGCCGATACTTTTGGTTCTAAACTAGCGATAATCAATAATTTCAGTTTTTGGTTCCAGTTTAGCACAGGGGCGAGCCGCGCGTGCCTTGGAGGCAGAAATAGGTAGGGCCGAGCTGGGAGGAGGATCTTCAAAACCTATGAGATGAAGGAGAGCCTCACCAGGTAAGAAACTAAGAAACAGTATTCAAATATTCTTACTCTTGTATTATAAAATAACGCTATATATAGTCAATAATCAATATTTTATTATAACTTTAGATTTATCGATTATCACCTTATCGGGCGATAAATTTATCGCCATATCGATTATCGGTTATCACCGATAAGGTTATCGTTATACATTTTTTCGTTATCGCGCCCACCTATGGGTATATGTATATATAGAGAGATGGGTGGATGATATATATATATATATATATATATATATATATATATATATATATATATATATATATATATATATATATATATATATATATATACACTCTGGTTGATGGGAATGTTAAGCCTCGATCTTCACCAACCAATGCTTTATAAGAATCAGGAATGATAATAGAGGAGTCACGTGTTGGATTCTAATAGAGTAAAAATGAGAATAGGCAACTGGCAATTTCAGGGGAAACTAAGAGTGGTATATTTCTATATTTATTTATAAATTAACGAGAAAGATATAGGAGTCAAACAAAGAGCAAGGAGAAAATGGGAAATACACAGAATGAGAATAATGAATAATTTACAGGATATATGATATATTTAATGTATGGATGGATGGACTTGGGAATAGTTTGGGCCATAGATTAATTGCTCGAATTATAATCTCAAAGGGGACTTTGTCTGACGATAACGAGAACACGGATGGACTATATTTGTCGGCGAACATTGGAGGCGAGGGAGGTTGATGCTGATTGGTCGGTTTAAAATACGTCAGACAAGGATTTGGATTGGTTGAAATATATATCGTACAACGTATAAGATAATTATTATCGAACGATACGTGGGGTAAATTTTGTTGGAAATCGTACGAGTTATATATGATTGGAACTGTCGTACATGAATAAGAATTAATGGAAGCGAGATGAGTAATCTCTCAGACGGGGAATTATACTTTTGTAGGGGCTAGCAAGGATGTTAGCTGCTACAATACTCCCCCCTAAGAGAGTTACCCCTCCCGTTACAAAAAAAAGGTTAATCTGGATATCTCCGAGGTCTCCTTACAACGCGACCGGACCGTGTTATGACGCCGCTGGGCTGGCTACGATTAGGGAAAATGCCACCAAATGCGGGTGAGGCATTGTCACAAGCGAAGGTGGACGGATCGATGGTAATCCGCTTGGTTGTCCTCTCTGAGCTGGCGTCCGGTGATCTTAGGACGTTTCGAGTCTGGCCTGCTGCTTGCAGGGTGACCAAAGGTGGAGAATCGGACTCCTGACTTTGCAGCTCTGCTGACGAGGTTTCCTGCGACAAAAGAGGAGGCGGCTGCAATCGGAAAGAATATATGGGTGGGGTAGAGGTGATTTTGGGTGAAGTTAAATGATGGAGAGTTATGGGAATCACTGGACCATTTTGAGAGATAGTTGTAGAAGAAAACGATGGCTATTCGGAGTGAACAGCATCAATAAAGGCGGGTTTCAAGCGATCCAGAGAAACAGTATCTTGCTTGGTGTCAAACAGTAGGACAGAGAATTTCGGCTTCCTAGAGATGACGAGAAAGGGTCCATCATAAACGGGTTACAAGGAGGAGCGAGTTGAATCGCGACAGACAAAGACGTGGGAACAGGTTGAGATCTCTTTTGGCACGAAATTTTTCTGGGAAGCAGGCACTCTTAGGGCAGTAGGCCTAACTTCGGCCATCCCACGTACCAAATTGTGTACATATGAAGCAGGATCGAGATAGGAAGATAGAGTGTGATCAGTAGAAGAAAAGAATTGACCAGGAAGACGGAGTTGCGTACTGTAAACTAGTTCCGCTGCAGAGCAGGCCAAATCCTCTTTCAAGGAGGAACGAATGCCAAAAAAGAATCAAAAGTAGCTTGTCCACCCAAGTGATATTTAGATCGGTGGAGCGTAAGCTTGCTTTGAACGTCCGATGCAAACGTTGGACGGCCGAGTTGCTTTGGGAGTGGTAGCTCGTGGTACGAAGACGAAAGGAACCAATAACTGCCATGAGTACATCCCATTGGTGGGACTCAAATTGACTATCACGGTCAGTCATGATTGTGGAAGGGACACCAAAACGAGCAACCCACCCTGAGATAAAGGCTTGAGCGACGGTGTATGCTCGGATGTCTGGAATGGCGACAACCTCTGCCCAACGAGTGAAACGGTCGATCATGGTGAGAAGATAGGTGCAACCACGAGGGTAAGGCAGAGGGCCTACAAGATCGACGTGAATGGCGCTAAAGCAGGACGAAGGCAGTGCAAAAGGAACCAGAGTAGTCTTTGTTTGGCGCTGAATCTTAGCACGCTGACAAGGCACATAAGATCAGGTACATTTGGCCACGTCGGCGTTCATACCTGGCCACACAAAACGCTGTGCAATAAGCTTGCGAGTAGCTCGCATGCCAAGATGAGAAAGACCGTGAGTTTGATCAAATATGTGCCGACGGTAAGAGAGAGGAATAAGAGGACGAGGACAGTCAGGCAATGAATAATCGACCAGGATACGCCTGGAAGGACTACTTAGTGAGTCGGCCTCGCGAACGACGAGTTGCTAAGAGTGACGCAGTGTTTGCGTGTTTTCATCCTGTTCTTGAGCCAACGCTATTGTCGCATGAGAGAATTGTGTGCCCGAAATTGAAGAAATGCGAGAAAGCGTGGCCGGTACGACGTTTGAAGAGCCAAGAACGTATTGAATGTCACTTGTAAGCTGCAATATGAAGTCTAGATGACGAGCATCGACTGCAGAGTGCAGGGAAGAAATGCTATGAGAGGAAAGTGCACCAACCAATAGTTTGTGATATGTGAAAAGCTAACATCCTTGCTAGCTCCTACACCGCCATAAGCCCAGTCGAAACCACGAGGTCAGTCCACGTGAGCGAGGACTGTGAGAACAGTCAGAATATTAAACTGCTTTCCGCGATAAGCGAAGGATTGTAATCTCAAACGCGCACTTCTGTCGTCTCCCATGGCGTTATCATGAAACCCCTGCGTGAGTACTTCCCATTCCTCAAGCGCCGTGTTGGTTCGTGGAGAGATTTCCCTACACCCACCCTTGGCAGAGGCAGTGGCGGTTCTGGCTGGTCCCAATTGGGCATCGAGGGTATAGGCCTGCCTTTTGCAACGAAACATGTCATTCTCGATCGCGCTCCAGTTTTCTACGACCCGAAGGCTAGAATCATACCTTGGTTTCAGTACATTTTGTTTGGCACAAATACTCCCTCCAGTTAGTGTTACTACTAGAGGTTAAACTTCCCGTGGTTAAAGTCCCTCGAATAACCATCTGATCCCCCGTTTCATCTCTTAAAGCCTAGAACCCAAGCCAGGCTGGGGCGATTCATCTGTGGCTACATTGCCAGTCATCCCTGTGTGCGTACAGAGGCTCGTATCGCCTCTCGACTCCCCCCGTAGCTCTGTTAGTTCGGTTATTGTATACATCGAATATCCAGTGCCATTATTCTATTCAATCTACTTATTGTGTATAACTGTGAAAATATTATGGTATATTTTGTTCCTACTTTTTCATAAGCCTCATAGCTCGCAGCCCTCATTAATTTAATATCACTCAATTGTTTTGAATTTAAATCCTTCGCACTCGTTCAGGGAAGTTGGACTCCAACTCCCCCCCCCCTCACACACACACTTTTATCCCTCCATCTCTGCCGTGACCAGAGTTGAGTCAAGGTCACCCGTTTGACCTTGGGCGTCCACGCATATTGGGTAGAAGTGACGTATATGTCGGGGTCATTCTACAACAATGAAACAGCAGGAAACAATCTGCTGTTTCATTTTTTTTAGGATGTGTCTTACCTTATATATATATATGTACTGTGCTCCTTGCCTAGTTTCTTCATTATTAGTTGAAAATGGCATCTTGCCGAAACTAGTCTGATAGTTATAAATAAAATCTTGATTCAAATATTGTGGTTTACCATTATCTTTTACTGATATACATCACGTTAATGTGATATCTTCCATTCCATATATATATATATATATATATATATATATATATATATATATATATATATATATATATATATATACGAGGGGGAGTCAAAAAGTTCTCAGATAAATGGCATAAAATTTTTATTTGTAATAATACTGTAATCATTTTTCTACATAAGCTCCATTAACATCTATACACTTTCTTAATCTATGAATCCAACGGTAAAGACCATCTTTGTAGAATTCACGGGGTTGTCTCTGGCACCAAGTAATGACCTGCTTTTTTGCTTCATCTAATGATTGAAACCGGGTTCCTTTTAGGTGTCCCTTTAAATTTGGAAACAGAAAAAAGTCAGAGGGTGCTAAATCAGGGCTATAAGGGGGATGAGCAAGAGTTTCCCATCGAAATTCCCGTAGCTGAGATCTCACAGCTTTGGACGAATGTGCAGGGGCATTGTCATGGTGGAACAAGATTTGCTTGTGGAGCTTTCCTCGTCGTTTTTTGGCTATTGAAGTTTTCAGCTTCCTTAAAACTCCTTCGTAATAGCTGGATGTAACAGTTTTTTGTCCTTCTAAGAAGTCTATTAAAATAATTCCCTCCGAATCCCAAAAAACTGTAGCCATTATCTTCTTAACGGACCTCTCTGTCTTGAACTTGATAGGCCCTGCTGCCCCCCTTGGGTGCCACTCTTTTGATTGATTTTTACTTTCAGGATCAAACTGATACACCCAAGTTTCATCTCCCGTTACGAGGCACTCAAAAAAACTATCCTCGTTTGCTTCAATCTTGGTCAAAATAGCCAAAGAAAGGTTGGCCCTATGATTCAGCTGGTCTTCTCGCAACGCTTTTGGGACCCAACGTGCTGAAAGCTTGCTCAGGCCAAGATTTTCAGTTAGAATTCCAAATGCTGAGCCATGAGAGATTTCACATGCATTGGCAACTTCATCAATAGTAATACGGCGATCTTTATCCACTAGATTCCTCACAAGCTCGACATTTTCTGGGTTAATGGAGGTGGAGGGTCTCCCTTCACGTGGATCATCTTCAACTTCTTCTCTGCCCCCCTTGAAGCGCTTAATCCAGTCGTAAACTACCGCTCTACATGGCGAAGAGTCACCATAAACCTATTGTAGAGCGTCAATAATCTTAACAGGCTTCCAATCAAGTTTAGTCAGTAATTTAAAGTTCGCTCTTATCTCAAAATTTGCCATTTTATGGGTTCAAAAAAGTAACCTTTTTGAAGCACATCTAATACAAAGAGTCTCGACAAATTGAATGACGAATTTTGTAGGAATTGTTCAGAAAACATGAAAGTCGTGTTTGACCCTGTATTTACTTGTACAAAATCGAACATTTCAATAATCTGGCATTTGTCTGAGAACTTTTTGACTCACCTACGTATATATATATATATATATATATATATATATATATATATTGGAAGAAGTTTCATGAGAGATAATTTAGTTTTCCGTATAAACATAAGGACCAGAAATAGAGGGGTATTAATTATGCTCTATCTTTATTGACAATATTTCAGGCTCCATGACCATCTACAGTTCTGACATGGGGAATCAATTGATTGTTAATAAATATTCAAGGATAAAAATATCTTGGTATTAACATCAATCAAATTATAACTGAACGTAAACAGATTGTATTATTTATTAAATCTTTAAAGATTAGCTTTATAAAGACAACAAAAATAGTTTAATTGAATGAACGGTACATGATGCAGAATTTTTCATTATTGAGGGAAAAAGAATCGACTAGGAATGCGGCGGGGTCACTTACCAAGTGAAACTAAGAGAGAAAACTCAACTGGATAAGATAGGAATAGGAGGGAAGAATAAAACGAGGTTGAGGGGAAGGGGCGAGTTAAATTAAGAGGAGCGGAACAGCAATAGAATCTTAGTTAAGGGGAGGCTTTAACATTTTAATATAGCAAAATTATCTATGAGATGTACCTCCTCAGATAGTGTTCTCCAGTTGTAAGTTGCAATGTACAAGTCTTTATTTAGGTTTTTGATGTCGTCGTTGGGATTGAAATTGTAGGCAGTCGTCTTTTGACTGATAGCGCCCATGCCGACACATGTACTATGGCTCTTGTAGTCACACACAATCTGGCACACAGCACTCCTGTCTACATAAGCAATGTTGTTGGATATTAGTTTAAATCCGTTGATCCAATCATCCAACAGGAACTTCTCCCTTCTGGAGAAAATATCTGGACCAGATACCTCTTGCAAAGTCTGCCTAATGTAAGGCCATAAACATTTCCTTAGAGAGGTCCCCAAAAAGGACACAAGAAGATTTGCTCGATGAAAATTTGGAGACGCACACAGGACACACAATCGTTTGAAGTGTTCACACAAACAGACATTTCCTTGTAACCTCACATCACTAAATTCCTCCAATCATTTCATCGGAGTAATTATAACTCCGCCTACTGGTTTTGAAATAGCCATTCATTACTACCAGCTCATCATAACAAGCTTCGGAATATACACAGGTGTAGCCATTAAAGTATAGACTCATTTCTACCAAATTTTCCATTCTGGTCCCAAGCAAAAGTTTACGTATCAATAGGCTTTATATGCGTCCCCCCTGCTGTCGGAGATAATGGAAAATTCAGATAATCGATTCTAGCTCGACCTTGTAAATCGAGAAAGCCGAGCTCAAATGGATCATATGAATTTTCCATTCTTTCCAATAGCAGCAACAACATGGAGGGGGGCTGCATATAAAGCCTATTGATAGGTAAACTTTTGTTTACGTTAGAAAAGCTGGATGATAAATCACCCTCGCGGCCACGTACACATACTAATCATTTGCGTTCACTTACCCATAAATACGCATACACGACCGCATACGCACATGCAATCCGAGCTCTGTACATACAAATACCTACAGACACCCTGCTCAACCCATGAACACCCTCCTCGTACACACGTAATTCTTAAATTAACATTGAATTGGGCCTCTTAAATTGGAGCAACCGTTAGCTTTCAATTAAAACTTGCTCTAATTGGACTGGAAATCACCTAGTCGTAGAGCTCCCACGACAGATGTCAAGCCCCAGGAAAATCCGGACTTACAAACCCTTGAGTTCGTACTTCATACCCCTATTTCCCGTTTTTACGAACTCGTTCTGTAAGGCAGTCCTCTCCTGCTGAGTCCAGGGCCTATTTATGCCTCTGCGTCTGCAGCACTAACAATGAGGATTAGGGAACGAGAATGACAAGGATACGACAAGACTTAACCTAAAAAGGGTAAGGTCTACCCAGATACCCATTCACAAAATCGTATATCTAAAGATATGCCCCACCTCTCCCTCAATCCCCACCTTCTCATAACTGGTGAGACAAAAATACATTAAAATGAATAAACAAGGTCTGCTGACCAAATGTCACGTGCTTTCACTAATACTGATTTATAACCTTACGACCTTCAAAACTTTCAATAATTCCCGGACTACCCTTGGGAGGACAATGAAAATTATATCATTCGAAAGCGAATGTAAAACAACATAAGGGTTTCAAACTTTGTTAGAATCGGCCGAATAGTTATGATGTTATTGCCCAAACAAAAAGATTCCCCGGCTAACCTTGGGAGGACATTGGAAATTATATCATTCGAAGGCAAATGTAAAACAACATAAGGGTTTCAAACTTTGTTAGAATCGGCCGAATAGTTATGATGATATTGTAAAATAATTCCCCGGCTAACCTTGTGAGAACTTTGGCAATTATAGGATTCGAAAGAGAATGTGAAGCAACATGAGGGTTTCAAATTTCGTTATAATTAGCCGAATAGTTGCAATATTATTACTAAAACAAAAAAAGAATAACGGGGACCGACCGACATAGTGAGATGTAGAGTCGCCCGCGACTAAAACTTACAAACAATAAAACCACAAATACTGAAATAAAACAGAAGAATAAAAAAAAAATATTGAAAAAAATAAAAACGCTTGGAAAGAAAAAAGAGCGAAATAAGAGGAAACTAACACTAAATGAATGAAATAAAGAAGCAAAAATGAAAATAATTAAATGATAAACATAATAATAAAACAAAATAATCGAGTAAATAAGACCAAGCGATCAAGATTTGAATAAAAATCAAGGCAAGAAAAAAATAACTCAAAATAAAAGCGAATAGAAAAAAAGGAAAATACATACAAAAAGTAACATAACTGGGAAAAAATGAAGAGATAAACAAGACATATATATATATATATATATATATATATATATATATATATATATATATATATATATATATATATATATATATATATATATATATATATATATATATATATATATATAAAAGGAATTCAATAAAAATCAAGCAACCAAAGTAATTAGTAAAAAAGAACAACAGAACCCGCCTAAAACAAAAGATTAAACTCTTTATGAACGAAAAAATAAGGAAAAACTTGCAGAGGAAAAGGAATAAAAAAAAGAAGATGAAACAAAGTAGCAATAAAAATAAACAAAAAGTGAAAATAAAAAAATAAAATTATAAGAAACCTCCAAAACTAAAAAAAAAAATCGAACAAGACTAAACAAAAAAATTAAAATAAACCCCATTGAAAAAAACGAAAATAAAAAAACCCGCATAGAAGAGGAAAACTACAATGAAATGGGGAAAATAGAAAAGAAAATTACTAATATTATTAAAAATAATTCCAAAACAAAAATCTTGTCAAAAGGGAGAAGCGAACAAGAGAATAATAAAAGGAGCTCTCGAGAGCCTCGTGGTTAGGCGTTGGACTTGTAGCTTAAAAGTGTTGGGTTCAATCCCAAGCGAGAGTGGGCACAGACGTGGGCACGATTGGTGAACGCGCTGTGCTTACCCCCGCGCATGCAGGTCAATCTTACACAACAAATCACACCACCTTTGTCCTTGCTTTCCCGTCTTCACAACACAACACACACTCTTCTCTTTTCCGAGGAATCATATGCATACTGGTGGTTGTATCAAAATACCGCTGACGCTGAGCGGGTTCCCTTTCTCCTCCCCCCCAAAAAACCCCCGCGGTTCCTAGTGCTCTCGGGCTTATCAGTGATTACGATTCAGATTGTAATAATTATCAATTTGGGGATAACTCAAAAATATCATTCCTAAGGCTGACACACCACTAAACTTGGTAAATAGTTACAGATCTATCTCGCTATTCAAATTCATTGGCAAAGTCTTGGAAAAGATTATGAAAAGAAGACTAGTAGAGCACTTAATGAAAATGAAGGGTACAATTAATTTTAGTTTGGTTTCAGAAAAAAAACCGTGACACAACAATGACACTGGTGGTAATTAGTGAAAAAAATCACTAACGCCAATGAAGAGAAAAACACAATCGATATCGTTCCGCTAGTTGTTGAAAAAGCATTCGACAAAGTCTGGACCAAAAGGTTAAGCTATAAGATACTTTGGCTAAACATAAAGAGCAACACGGAGCGCTTACTCTGCATCTATTTACAAAATAGATCAGTGTACATAGATCTGGAGAGATATAAGTGACCAACCTTCCGACTGAAGGCTGAAGTACCACAAGGTGGTTGTCTTAGTCCGACACTACTCATTGTACACTGCAGATATTCCTAGGCCCGTAACACCAGGAAGCATGAATATGCAGTACGTGGATATGACGACTCAGATTGTTACTATTCCTTACCTGAAGCCTAGGAACAAGGCATGAGTCATAAAACTGGAAATAGAAAATATAAACAACTATGAGAAAACATGGAAAGTCAAAACAAAAATTTCAGATTTAAAATAATCCCAACAGGTAGAAGAAAACCCTTCCAAATCGTAATAGACGAAAACAACTACAGAAAACGGAATATCACTTCTAGCAAAAATAAGAGGACTAGGCGAGAAAAATAAGAAAAATCTTTATTACACGATGGTACAATCGACCCTATACTATCCACCGATTTCAGCCTACACACTCGCAAAGTCAAGACTACTAAAACTACAGAGAATACAAAATAAAGCTATCTACTAGATAACGGACACGAGACGAAAAGAAGGCTTACATGCAGATGCTAATATTCTGCCACTCAACCCGCCTCTAGGGAAAATGGCAAGGAAAATTTGGAACAAGATAGAAGAAAGACACCAAGACATATAAGGATAAATCTTAGATTCACAAGTATTAGAAAGGAACTTTTACTGAAGACATACCAATTTACATTTAACAGAACAATGAAAAGATAATGAGATAAAAGAAGAAAGTAAAAAAAAATAAAATGAAAGAAGACAACGGCTTGAACACCTACAAAAGATGACTCCGCTGTGACGCAAGCTTCTCTCAGGTGAGGTAAGGATTAAGAGGGCAAGACATATACGGAAATATATATAGAACGACTACAATACCTACCTCAAGTTATCAGCCCAAAGAACGACGAAGATCAAGGAAAGTGCGGACAGGGGGAGAGTATGTATAGAATAGGGCCAAATCATAGCTCAGTTGAAAGATAAAAAAAATGTAGATCATCTAGAGAAATCTGGCTCTGCCACACCCTACCCTACTCTCCCTACCCGTTTTTTTTGGCAGACCAACTAGGGTCAACTATTAACTTCAAGCACATTTTATAAATTTCCCATTTCGCATCTTCCTTGTCTCTCCCATGCACCCTACTCACAATAGAGCAAAATACAGCTAATGTGAGCGAGGGAGGAAGATCCTGAGGTCAAGTCGTTTAGGGTTTTTTTTTTTACGAGCCCATCTGGCGACTGCCTACTTGGACATAGGTCGCTGTACTCACTACAGCCTAGTACTACGACGGGCGGTCAATAAGTTTTGCAATTCGGATATAAGGAAACGAGATATGAGGAAAAGTGTTTTATTATTTTTCACTATAACTACCCTCGACTTCAATGCACTTGCGCCACTTGTCCCTGAGGCTTCGAATTCCCGACAACCAGAAATCTCCCGACTGCTGTTCAATCCACTCCTGGATGGCGGGCTGGACATCTTGATCGTCCCCAAACCGGCGTCCACGCAGTGCAGCCTTGAACTGGCGGAATAAAAAGTAGTCGCTGGGGGCCAGATCTGGACTGTAGGGGGGATGGTTAAGCTCCTCGAATCCGCACTGGCGCAGGGCAGCTTATGCAACTCTGGCCTTGTGGACTTTGACGACGTTGAAGTCGATCATGGGGCGTGAGCTTTCTAGGGACCCAACGGGCAGAGATCTTGGTCATGGCCAAATTGTGGTGGATGATGTTCATAACACTTCCATGTGATATTCCAAGTTCTCGCTCGATTTTTTTGACCTTCACCCGTCGATCGACTTTCGAGGATCATCCTCTCCACACGGGCCACATTGTCCTCGTTGGTCACGTCTGACGGGCGTCCTGGACGAGGGTTATCTTCAAGGGACTCACGACCATGGCGGAACTCCCTATTCCAGCGAGCAATGGTTGCATAGGAAGGAGCGGTGTCGGTGTACGCTGCAACCATGCGTTCATGGATCTCTTGCATTCTTGCCTTCCTTGGTCAAAAAGTTGATCACTGCGCGGTGCTCAACCTTCTCCATTGTTGAAAAATTTGTGACTGACGATCTGCGATCAGCTACTGCTTCTTAAATAGACGAGGCAGGAGCGTGCGGCTGCAGGTCCTGACTTGTGATAAGTTGTCCTAACACCCCCACAAACAAACATCCCCCTTCCTCTGTTTTGCCCTACCGATTCGCAAAACTTATTGACCGCCCCTCGTAGGTTATATTAAAGAACAAATAAAAAGTAAATAACAAGGATAAAACATCATAGTTAAAATTAAACACAAAAGAAAAAGCAAAAGGTAACAAAAAGGAAGCACGCTCGGGGTTAGGCCCACCTTCCACGGGGCAAGAAAATGCGGCCACAAAATACAGTCAAATAAAGTGGAGGAGGCCAGCCTCCTCCAAAAAGTCGTATGGTTTGCAAGTCCGTATGAACGAACCAGTACAAAGGACAAAGAGGTAGCGAATATCACCCAGACTGGAACATTGAACAAGAATGTGCCCAACAGTTTCGAGACAACGCAGTGGTCGCAATAAGGCGCAGGCGAGCGTTCCATCAAATGGCTGTGCTTCCCGCGAGTGTGCCTAATTCAGAGACGACTTAAAGCAGCCTGAAGCCGGGGCGGCATTAGGGGGGTAGGGGGTAGGTCCATGGGAATAGTCGAGGCGCAATGGCACGTAACTTTTAGTTCCCATCGACCGTCTCCCATCACATTTGTCAAGCCACCCGTATTCATGCCATGTAATTAGTGTGAAGAAGAGCGAGACGCTGGTCTGGTCGCCCAGTCCTCGCAGACTTTTTGGAGCCCTCATTGACGCGCTCATTCCCCACACTTCCTACATGTCCAGGGCCCAGCAGAAGATAATCACAAAATCCGATCAGCTCGCCAAAACCGTAGCGTCATAGATATCCTGAACCAAGGGATGCAGAGATTCCAATGTCCCGAGAGCACTCAGGGCGCTTTGTGAGTCGCTATAAATCACAATCCGGTCTCCGAAATGGGCACGTCGCGTTATCTCCCGTACCAGCTCAGCCGTCAAGACAGACCCAGCGCATGGCAGAGCCCCGCTGACTTCGAACAAAGGCGATACGGCGTGGAAACTGACCCCTCTTGGAACTTGGAGAGATCGGTATATAGTGGCACGGTTTCAGCGTGATATGAAGTGTGCTCGAAAAAGGCCGGACGCAGTATTCCCGGTGGTGTAGAAGCTTTGGAAACAGAGGCGTGGTGACATATAATCAAAGATGGTACCATCCAGGGTGGCCTCCTGGGCAGAACCAGGGGCACCCCCGGCCCGAGAGTTATACCGAACTCTCGAAGGAGTTTCTTAACCCTAAACCCAAAGGGCTTAGGATATGACTGGCGTCTCTCAGCGGCATAGGAACCGTCGAGATCAGCTGGGGATGCAGTGAGAGCTGTTGGTGACTGAGGGAGACACCTGGCTCGCGCGTGCAGGTGAAAAATGCAATCTGCACGGCGCAGAGCGAGTTGCATCTCCCCATCATCGACGAGTAGGTCTCAATGGGGCAAGTGCGGAAGGCACCCGGAGCCAAGTGAAGGCCGGCGTAGTGGATCGAGTCCACCTTTCGCAACACACACTAGGCTGCGGATGCATAAAACTCATATCGGTAGTCGAGTTTCGAACGAACAAAGGATCAACAAAAAAGTAAGGCAGGCACTGAACATCACGGAGCGAAGACTATCATGGCGCAGGTACAAGAGACCCTAAGGCTACGAATATGAGCCTCCTAGGTAAGGCGTAGGTCAAATACAAGACCACGGAAGCGGTGCGAGTCCACCACTTCCAGGCGAACTCCATTTAGAAACAAGTCTGGCCAAAGAAAACCGAAATGCTCCGCAGTTGGCATCTGGGCCGCGCCAAAAGAGATCGAAAGGTCGTCCACGTAAAGCGTAGCGACAACATCTTCCGGCAGCATCGAGATGATGCCGTTGATGAGCCGGACAAAGAGTGTGACACTGAGGATACTTCCCTGCAGGACACCCTCTTCCTGCTCCATTGGGCCAGAGAGGGCTCCTCCACCTGTACCCGGAATCGACGATCTCGCAAAAGTTCATATAAAAAGATTGGGAGGAATCCCCTCGAACCCATTTTCGGGTCAGAGATTGGCTTCCTATTCTCCTGGAGAAGGGGAGGGGGGTTCCTTAAAAAACTTGCGCCGAATCCTTTTGACTCGCTTCCACACACGTTAAGTGAAGACACGTATACCCACCAAGAAAAGTGGCGGGTGTGCTTCGAAATAGACCGGAACCTAGCCCTAGCTCGACGAAATTCACTGAGTGAAATCGTTTGGGCGGCGTTTATAGCGCATATAGGCATAACGCTTCTGTTAGAGGGCCGCCTCACACTCGGCTGACCACCAAGGGAGCGGTCGGAGTGTAAAACGTCCAGACGTTCGAGAAATAGTAGTTAGGCCCACACGATGAGGTTACCGGAGAACTTAGCGGCCTCATATACCGACCTAAACTCCTTGATTAAGACAGAGAAATCAGTCATTTCCTGACAACCCCGGGGCGGGTTCTAGGGCGGCAGCTGCCTAGAAAATGATATTCGAATGGGAAAGTGATAATTACCATGGATAGAATCAACTACCTCACACCCCAAATCAGGCTGTAAATCCGGAGAGCACAAAGATAGATCGAGGCAAGAAAATGAAGCGGTTCTCGGGCAATGATGCGCAAACTCATCTCCATTTAGGACACTTATCTCTAGCTCGTCGATCAGGTCGGCAAGGACGTGACCTATGGGATTAATCGAGTATTGTCTCCAGAGGGGGTGTCTACCGTTCAGAGCTCCGAGTAAGATAAAGGGCTTCGGCAACCGTGCCAGGACACGGCGGAAGTCCCCTGCGTCGAAATAGGCTGACGGTGGAATGTACGCGGAAATAACAGTATACCTCTTATCCAGGTATAGTTGCACAGCTACTGTCTAAAAGGAGGTATCTAAACCAAAGAGAAGAACAGAGACATCATGCCAAGTGTAAAACGCGCATCTTTCTCCCCGGCCCCCATCCCATGGTGGTGGGATCGCAAAACCCATATAGCCCTAGAGGGTGGGCAGTGGGCACGCCCCCAGCATCATCTCCTGCAAAAATATATATAACGAGGAAAGGCAGAAGAGCCTCCGCAGCTCCTCCAGGTTGGCCGGAGTGCAAGGCAATTCCAATGAAGGAATATGCCCTCCAGGTCTAGCTTGGTGGAGATGCAGGGGCCCTCTTCGAAGAGAAGTCCCTCACGGGAATAGCCTTACGCTTCACGAAGGCAGAGCTCTGGGCGCTGTTGGCCGGACAATGCGCTGAAGGTGCTGTTGCCTTCGAAGTGTTATCGATGGAGTTTGGGCTAGATGCGAGTCTTTTCCTGCCTCCGCCTCGAGCCTCGAAACCTTAGGCAGGCGGGGCGGCTTCGAAGGCGAGGGCCATATTTTGGAAGATCCACCGTCTCCAAGCCACCCAGCCTAACACTGAGTGTGGGCGTAGGAGCCGAAGCTCCTTTAGTGCCGGACTCTTTAGGGGAGGGCAGCTTTAGGAACCACGGAAGATGGCCTGGCGACCAACTTCAGGGGTGTTGCCTCCTGTGAGTCTAACGACTCGGTGGAAACGCGCGGCCATTTCGCTTTACGGGAAACGGTCACGCTGGAAGAAGTGGGGTGCTGTTTGGTGTGAACCTTTTGTGCCGACAACTTTACCAGGAGAGCGTCGGGGTTGGGTAGAACCTGCAGAAGGGTTTCGAATGTGCGCTCAAACGACAGTGCTCGTAGGCCTGGAGGGACCAGGAGCAGAGTTTGTCTTTCTTAACATTAAGGCATAGGACGTCCCAGGCAGCGCCGGGCGCGCCAGGACCTGGTCCTTAACCTCGCGAAATGAGAGACGATCCTGAGCCTGAACAGCCAGGATTTCCTTGTCAAGGAGATGTGCACCAATTGCTTCGAAAAAACGGGGTGCGCCTCTCCGCAATTCACACACTTGGCAACACACGATTTGGATTTATCGTGTGCGACCTTGGAGGAACTTACACAGATTTCGGGTAACCGCGACTTTGCACGTTTACATGAGCGATTTATATGGCCGAAGAGGTGGCAGTATAGCACCTCCGGAGTAGTGGCACGAATGCCTTCACGCGGTAACAATACCAACCGGCACGCAACGACTCAGGTAGCTTGTCACAGTCGAATGTGACGAAGAATTTAGGGGTGGTTCTCGATGCCCCTCCCTGTAATCTCATCACATGTTCGACCAGCTTTAATGGGATGTCATCTATAAAGTAGTCCACGAGTTCCCTCGCATAAACTACTCCTTTCACAAAATTCATGGTAGAGTGCGGTGTCACACTCACCGGAGTGCCATCAAGTGTCCGAAGAGCACTAATCTTGGCCCACTCTGAGTGATCCGACGCATTTGCCAGAAAGCTCCCCCCGAGAAACATCACCTTCGGCTCTCTACCAATCAGGCTAGCTAGTGCTGATGGAACATGTTGCCCTTTGACAACATGCTGCCATCAGTGGAGCAAATAAATAGAAAACGTTTGAAGTCAGTGGGCTCTAAAACGCCAAGTAACCTCTGAATGAGGGGCTCCGATGTAATCGACGGCTACGCTCTGCGCACTTTTGTTCTTTGTCAGGGACTCTCCATCCTGGAAAGCACAGAGGCCGGACGTGTCGATCTCGGCTTGGTCGCATACCGAAACGGCAGCGGCCCCTTCCGTTCCCGTGGCTCCTGCGGATGGAGAGGAGCCCAGAGTTTTTTCCCCCGTTTCTTTTCTTTTAAGGAGAGGAGGGCTGGGAATGAACCTGCTTCTCCCCTCCGCCGGCAGGAGCCTCGAGGCTAAATGGACCGGCCTCCGCAAGATCCTTCTCCGACATGGAGGTCTTGGCTCTCACAAGGGCACTAGCTGGGGGAGTAGTTCCCTCCTCTCCTTGTGAGACCTCGGGGGCGAGGGGGGACACATACGAGTACATTGACTCTGTAGACTCTGATCGCACGAGTGGAGCACATTAGGGGGCACAGCCCGAAAGGACCTGCCATCCTTTGCCCGCTAAGGGAGTTGGCCTTATCGAGGCACTTCCACCAAGAGTGGTTCATTTTGGGCCACCTGCGTGCTCTTTTGGCAGTCCCCTGGGAAAGTAAAGTGGGGACTGCCGCTAGTAAGAGGGAGTCATCATTGTGTATGGTGGCCCTTTTTGTAGGACGGGGCGCATACGCCGATCACCCCACGCAGTAGCCCGAGCGCTGCGAGGGGTGAATAAGGAGCCGGCAAAACCAGCTGCCACCATTTGAGGCCACTCCTCCCGCCTAGTGACCTGGCAGCCCATCGGTATGGCGGCTCTACCTTAGGCACGGCGTAAAATTTATAGACTGTGTAAGGAGAAAGAAGGCGGATGTGAGGGAAGTGTGGGTGGGGATGAAGCAGGTATTTAAAAACCCACCACCACAGACCGGAGCTCAGAGGTGAGGGAACATTGCCCCCCCCCCTCTCAGCCCCGATCCGGGATAGTTGGGTGAGAGGAAGCTGGTCGGTATTTACCCTGTGCAATTAGAGGCCGACCAGAGAAAGTTGTGGCAGAGGTTGTAGAGAAAGTGAGGAAGTAGGGTAAGAAAACAGGGTGTCACAAAGAAGAGGCTAAGATGTGGCCGGACGGGGACTGAGTCCCGTCAGTACGGCGGCCAGGAGGGCAAATCACCGTGCCCTTTACGGGGGCGGTTAGGTCGGTCTGGGTCAATCCCTTCGTACTTCTCCAAGCCCGGATGGGACGGAGAGATGGAAAGGGGCGTCCCACTAGGCCGTACTGTTCATTCTAAAAAAAAAAATCCCTCCAAGGAATCAATAAAACCCAGGATGCCAAAATTATTCACGTTCTTCTGACTTCTGCCATGATTAGTCTAACGCCCTTACATACCGCAGCTGTCCTCGAAGAGCAATGGGCAAATGACCGGACTAAATTTATCCAAACCCTGCGACCCCTTAGACACTTTCCTGAGGGAAACCCATTTTTTGCTCCATTGGACCGGGGAGTTCTCCACCCAACCATACGCTAAATAATCCAAAACCCTGAAAGAAACAAAACTACAACAAAAGAATAAAACAAGTATTAAATACGCTAAAATAAAGAAAAAACAATAAAACCAGTATTAAAAACGCAAAATTAAGACAAAAATAAAAAACGTATTAAAATATTAAAAAAATAAAATTTAGCAGTAAAATTTTTTTATTCCAAACCCGAAAGAAATCCAAAACACGGAATGAAAAAAAACTACAACAAAAGAATATAAGAATAAAACGTATTAAAAAAATGAAAAAATAAAGAAAAAACAATCAAAAGGTAGCAGGAAAAACATAAATGATTAAAACCAAAGTGGGTCTCCTCCCTTTCTCCAGTGCTCCATTGGGGCAGTCGTGACCTGGACTTGGGTCAGAGTTATTCGTCAGCGAATGTGCAAAGAAGACATTCGCCCACACTAAGGCAAACATACGCGCTATACACTGCAAACACTCATATAAACGTGCGTGGGAGAGAAAGCAGATGCTCACACAACACATATACATGGCCAGGTGCTCACAATTACAACGTAAACAACCAAGTAATCACATGCAACAATGCACAAACATTCAGCCTTACTCTCACCTCCGTCATCAATGATATTAGAATTACAGCTCCAGTCCCAAAACATGTTGATTGAAAACTTTAGCAAACCACTTCGGTTACAGACCCCCCCCCATCCCCCAGTCCACACTTCATTGTTGCCAATCCCCACAAAAAAATATTCCTGTTGCACCCCATCATATATTCACATTATAAACCGTACGAATTATTATTACACTTGCATCTACAACAATCCGGTCGCACAAATATCTTGTTGCAACCTCTGTGAAACACCAAATGCATCCCCAACCAAACATTCGACTTACATACCCCAATCAAACATCTCGGTTGCACCTCCAGACAATCACTTAGGCTGCATTCCCAGCCAAACATTAGAGTTACATACCCCAATAAAACATTTCGGTTGCATCTCCAGACAACCACTTCGGCTGCATCCCCAGTCAAATATTCGAGTTACATACCCCAATCAAACATTTCAGTTGCACCTCCAGACAACCACTTCGGCTGCATCCCCAGCCAAACATTCGAGTTGCAAGCCTCGCTATTTCCACCTAAGGATTTCTTCTCTCTGTCATCTGCCTTTTATCCTCGGGCACACTAGACGTAAGCCCGGCGAATCCTACTCCAATTCTGCTTACCTTTTTCTTCGCCATTAAAGAACTATTCAAATATCACGTCTTGCATACTCCACCTCCCACACTCCTCACTCCATTCATATCCACACCAAATGGTGAGAGGGTCCTCATCCGATGGGGGCGGGGGGGTTAAATGCATCATTGCAGGATCAGCCCAAAGACTAAGTGGGTCAGTCACGACACCAGGGAATCGTAAAACGCGCCTCTGTGTGTACGTATATGTGTACGCGTGTGTGTTGATTACGGGAGACGGGTGAGAATGGGTAATCAAGGGCATATTTTAACCATCAACTGACCACACCCAAAGGCGGTTTGGTACGCGTTATATTTTTTTAGAATTTTATTTTTTCATTTTTTTATATTTTGATTATGTCTATTGTATATTTTTAGCTTATATTTTGTTTCTATTTTTATTCATTTATTTTCTTATTTTTATTTCGATTTATTCTTTATTTTTATTATTATACTGTATATTTTATAGTGCACGTTATATTTTTATTTATATTTTTATTATTTATTTATGCTTAAATTGAGACAAAAACTAACGAGAACATCAGGGCGAAGAAGACTTTCGAATTATTAGGTTGAAGAATAAGTTGTTGTGTTTTTTTTAATGTTGTGTTGATTTAATTTTTGTTGACGTGATTTGTGCACATATTAAGAAACAATAATAAATAATGAGAGCAAAATTTGCAAAGGTTAGGCTACGTCTTGAAGTTGAGTAATAAGTCATTGCGGTTTATTTAAAAGTTGTGTTAATTTAATTTTTGTTCTGTACCCTCAAAATGGAATGTCAATTTGAAAGAAAGGCGCATTTTCAACACTTGTTATTCATTTTCAATCGAGACAGGACAATGCAAACGCAGCCAAAGTTCGTCGCGATATTTGTGCTGTGTACGGAGAAAATGCTTTATCAGAAAGGACAGCTCAATGGTGGTTTTCACATTTCAAAAACGGTCATTTCAATCTTAATGACGAAGAACGTCCTGATCGCCCCATTAAGTTGGATGAAGATCGATTGAACGACGTTCTTCATGAAAATCCTCGTCCATCGACTAGAGAATTGGCTGTACAATTGGCGTGTGATCACAAAACTGTAGTGAATCACCTTCATTCGATGGGGAAAGTTCAAAAACTCGGTGCATGGGTTCCGCACGCTTTGAGCGAAAGCAACCAACTTCAACGCTCCACGATTGCCGCAGGTTTGCTTGCTCGCCCCAAGGCTACTCGTGGATATAAGGACAGATTTCTTCCCCGCATCATCACTGGCGATGAAAAGTGGGGTGTTTATGTCAACATGAACCATCGAAAACAATGGCTTAGCCCCAATAAAAAAAACACTTCCACGATTAAAGCAAGGACTTCATCCACGAAAGAGGATGCTGTGTGTGTGGTAGGATTGTGAAGGCAATATTCTTTATGAGCTCCTTGCGAACAACGAGATTGTCAATGCAGAACTCTACGTTCAACAAATGTATCGACTCGCCAAAGCTATTCGTGAAAAGCTACCTTATCGACGTTATGGAGTCCTTCTGCAACACGACAATGCTCGTCCTCACATTGCCAATATGACAAAAGACGCCATCCAAACGCTTAATTAGGAAATTCTGCCGCATCCTCCATATTCGCCAGACGCCAGACTTGGCTCTATAAGATTTCCATCTGTTCCGATCGCTCTCCAACAATTTGCGCGGCGTTTCATTCACTACTGATGTGGAATTAAGAACTTGGTTAGACGAATACTTCGAGTCAAAATCTAGAGATTTTTATTGCAGAGGCCTCGAAAAACTAGTTGAACGTTGGGAAGAAGCCGTAAATAACAACGAAGAATACATTATTGATTAAATTGCATATTGTTATCAATTAAAAATGAAGTTTTTCTAAAATTGTTAATGGTAATGAATAAATTTGATAAAACCGCAAGAACTTATTCCTCAACCCAATATTTAGTCCTGTGAAGACGGGAAACGAAATGATAGCGGTGTTGTGATTGGCTATGTGCATGCTGATGCGTGTCCAGCTAATTTCCACCTGCGGGTGATTATCAGCGTATCTGTCCAATGGCCGGGCATCTCATGACGCCGTTGGGATTAAACCCTTTCCTCGACGTCAGAAATCCATCGTCGTATCCACTAGCCTAGTAAGAACTCCTGTATATTAAGTAATAGTAATAATAATTATTATTATTGACTTGTTAATACTATCATAAAAGAATAAGGATTAATTTAATTTTTAAAACTTTTATTTATTAAACATCCACGAAAACCCGGCAGCTCCCTGCTGCCATGGAGACATCCTCATCTCCATACATTTCCATATACATATGTAAAGGAGAAAATGTAGGAGGGGAGATTCTGTGCAGATTGGGAGGGGGTTGTTTGATTTAATGTTGCGATTTTTGTTCGGTTGTATAATTATTTTGTGGATCGGTGCGCGAAATAATTACATATTGGATCTAATGCTGTCGACGAAGGGCTTTTCAGAGAGAACAACCAGACTCACGTAGAAAACCGAGCAAAGGGATTTTCCTTTATTGAAATATTTTCCAAAATATGATGAATAGATAAATTAAATTTCCAGGGTACATAAAGTCATGCATTTAATATATTTTGATGAAGATTTCATAGGATACAATTGTATATTATACTAAATAAACTAACAAAATATTGACAAGTAAAAAATAAGAGAACGATCTTTCACAGAATTGCTTAGCAAGCAAATACAGTTGAAACAAAGCGAGATTTGACAATAATGAAACTTAAAACACTTATGAGGTGTTGAAGCCTTTTTTTCTATTACTCATCAGTATCTTAGTAATTTCTAGTGTTATTTTGTTCCATTCTTGCTCAATTTCCGTCCATAAATCCGTTACAGTTGAAGGGTGGTGGTCTCGAACTTTGTTTCCAATGATCTTCCAGAGGTTCTCAATTGGGTTCAGGTCCGGGCAGAGCAGTTCTTTACTTCGATATCTTCATGTGCGAAATAGTATTTTACTCAGTATGAAGAATGTCATGGCGCGTTATCGTGAATAAATACTGCTGTATGGTTCAGAGATGCTCGGAGTGAAGGTATAACATGTTGTATGAGGTCTAGGTAGACAATCGCATTTACCGTTCCAAGTATTCGCACTAGCGGAACAACTCCTTCAGATGAAAATCTCCCCCATACTATGGCGCTGCCTCATCCATGATTAGCAGAATTTTTAACACATTCAGGGTTAAGTGTGTCACCTGTAGCGCGTTTAACATAGTATCTGCCATCAGATCCAACTAAATTAAATTTACTTTCCTCGGTGAAGTGAATTCTCTCCAACTCTTCATCCCTCCAAACATGAGCTTCTGCATATTCAAATCACGCCTTCTGGTTCTTCCTACTGAAGATTGGTTTGGTTGAGGAAGAACGAGCTTTTAAACCAGATAGACTGAGGCGACGGGACACTGTGAAGCACACTTCTTTGCCCCTACTGGTCTTAAAGTCTCGAGAAATTCCTGCTGTGGCTTCGAGCAGATCCTTTATTGAGAAAGAGCCTATTTGCTATATTTTCTCGGACGGTGGTTATGCAGAGTCGACCGACTTTTGCGGGAGATTTCTAGGAATGGTTTTATTGTATAACTTGAGAACGCGCTAAATCACACTCTTGGACTTTCCTACCTCTCTTGAAATCGCAGAAAGAGTCCTCAAGCGAACAATTCTCTGACGGAGCTCAAGAGTCCCTCTCACGTATTGGGGCATCTCTGAAGAGTGAGTACGTCAAAAATGGCGGTTGTACAGTTTTTACCTACTGACCAAAATGTTGCCAAATGATTTCAAGAAACTTCTAGAATGTTCCTGGAAAAATCGTTCTTATTTTGCACATATCAATATTTTATTTTTAGTTTAGTATAATTTCTTAAATATACAATTGTATCATATGAACTTTCATAAAATATATTAAATGCATTCTTTTATGTACCATGGAAATTTATTTTGAATAAAGCAAAAAACACTCACGCTAGTGTATATACATATGTGTAAATATACGTATTTGTATGCATCCATTTATGTGTGATTATAGATATGCGCGAGTGAATGTACGTGTATGTAAGTGCGTTTGTAAGTTTATGTGTTCGTATATATATATATATATATATATATATATATATATATATATATATATATATATATATATATATATAGTCATATGAGTTACTGCTGACCAGTCTGATCTACAGTTAAAGAATATTAAAAATATTAAAAATAATCAGGTTAAGACCATGTAGGTAAGTCAAAAATTTAAAAAATAACTCAGGGATTTAATTTGTAATTATTTAAAAAAATTTCAATTTTTTATTTACCTATATGGTCTTTACCTGATTATTTTTAATATTTTTAATATTCTTTAACTGTATTAGATTAATTTATGATTTTAGAACCTGAAGATGGGTGATACGCCCGAAACGTTGATCCATAAGTAAATCACATGTACCTCAGCCTCCTATGTGTCCTTACCTTCACCGTGAAATTGAAGATTAGACTGGTCAGCAGCAACTCATATGACTATATATATATATATATATATATATATATATATATATATATATATATATATATATATATATATATATATATATATATATATATATATATATATATATCATCACTAACTCTATAATTTAAGAAGGGGATTTTTTTGAGTATTTGAATAATAATTTCATCTTAATTTGTTTAGGGCATGTTTTTTTATTTAGAGTTATTTCTAATAATAACTATTTTAGCAACGTGATATTTTGAAAGGGCGGAAATTTGGTTTAAAGTTCCTTTTTAAAATTATTACAATTGGCAAAGTTAAAAAAATTTATAAAAATTTAACCATACCTTCTCTTTTTTAGATTTTAAATTTTAATCTTGTTAGCAAAGCCATTGCCTGGTATATATATATATATATATATATATATATATATATATATATATATATATATATATATATACACATATATATATGAGAAACTTACAAAGTAGCGCGTGAGTAGAGCAATAAATGAAAAAAATCACACAGGAAAATGAAAGGCGGATTCCAAGCATTTTCGAACTTGTTCAGTTCATTATCAAGGAATAACGACAAATTTTACAAAGGTTGTATATATATATATATATATATATATATATATATATATATATATATATATATATATATATATGTGTGTGTGTGTGAAACAGAAGAGCAATGCCCCGCCTAAGTCTTCTACTTTCCTTGGTCTCTCGGGCACCGCACTTGCTTGATTCCGCTGATACCTCTCCTCCCGCACTCAGTCGGTCGCGCTCGATAACCTCTCGTCCGAGCCCGCGCCCATTCATTTTGGGGTGCCTCAGGGCTCAGTCCTTGGTCCCCTCCTCTTTCGCATCTACTTACTTCCTCTTGGCTTCCTTCTTCGCGATTTGGGCCTGTCCTTCCACCTCTATGCTGATGACACTCAGATATACCTTTCCTCATCCCCTGTGTCCTTCTCTCAATCAATTACCAGGCTCCTTTCAGCCTACACCTCCATAAACGAATGGCTGTCTGCCAACTTTCTCAAACTTTACCACGATAAAACTGAAGTTCTTCTTATTGGTACCACTTCGATGGTGGAGAAATCTAAAGCTCTCTTTCCCTCTTAAGCTCAACCTTGGGGGAACCAATGTCGCCTTCTCTGTTACCGTCAGTAATCTTGGTGTTATTTTCGACGAGCAACTTTTGTTTAAACCGCACATCCATCGTGTCTGTAAGTCTTCCCTCGGTTTCCTCCGCAACTTTTCACGTGTTCGATCCCATTTTGATCGACGAAGCCTCGAGACTGCTATTCATGCCTTCGCCATTCACGTTTAGACTACTGCAATTCTCTTTTAGTGAATCTCCCTTCTTCTTCACTTCGCACCATACAACTAGTTCAAAACTATGCTGCCCGGCTCCTCCTTCGCCACACCCGGTTCTCTCCTTCGATGCCTCTGTTACAGGAGCTACTCTGGTTACTTACCTATTCGCTTCCGTACCCACTATAAAATTCTTCTCATCACCTACAAGGCCCTAAGCCTTGAAGCTCCACCTTATCTCTCGTCTGTCCTCTCCCGTCGTCAAACTCCTCGGGCACTCCGGTCTAACCTCGCTCCCATCCTGAACACTCTTCGTTCTGTCCTCTGCTCAGTTTGTGCTCCTAGACTCTGGAATGTTCTTCCTGCCTAAGTCCGATCCTCTCGCTCCTTTGCTACTTTTAAACGTCTCCTGAAGACTCATCTCTTCAGAATTGCCTTCTCTTCCCTGTAAACTTTCTCTACACTCGCTACACAACCTGCCTTTTTGGAGGGCTAACAGCCCTGAAGGGTGCATTATAAATACGCATTATTATTATTATTATTTAGCTGATCCACGCGCTTGGTCGAAGGGAAAGATTTAAAGATAGAATAAAGGTATCAAATGTGGTTAGGCCTGGAGAAATAACTTTGTTCACTCATTACCGTCCCAAAGTAATATAATTCCACAAATGCAGCAATACAAATTTCTGCACCTGCCCAGCATCCTTACACACAGACACCATTACAAATACTGGTGAGCGCCTTGCTATTATATACATGTGTGCATTTAATTTTAGTAGATGGGATGTGAAGTATTTGACAATGGGGTGTAACATAATGAATAGGCGTATGAAGAGGTTATTTAAACATTTCTCGCGAATTTCAACATAAAATTTTAAAAAATCCTCCTGAAGTGGAACCACTACTTTTTGCGGTTCATCAATGTTAGGTAAAAAAAACACATCTTAAATCGCTTGAATGCGGTAATGTGTTAAGAAACTTGAGAGGCTTAATACGTGGAAGGGAAAGATGAGTGGACAGGCAGAGGAAGAAGGAAGTTTCGGCGCCATTCCAACCGCAAGTTTCTGTGCAGGCGGGACAGAAAAATAGTCACATGTCTAGACATCTACTTTGAAAGGGGGAAGGGGGCTCTAGATATCTATCTTCCCCCTATCCAGTCTGAGCAGCCAACTCCACTATCTTCCGGGTGTATCTGGTCATTGTTCAGTGGGGAAAGGGGCTAATAGAGGACTTGAAAGGAGATTGGGGTGGAGGATGACAAATACTGCTCCCCTCCCCCACTCCCGATAGAGCAGTATAGGGGGAATCGCGACAGGATGGGGGGGAGAGGGGCGTTATGGATTGGTCCGTTACTCCTCTGGGGGATTTGGATCTGTGATCTGACCAAGAACGGCTTCTTGGCTACCGCACGCCGCAATTACTCCTTGAGGGAGAGGGATTGGGGTAGGAAAAGAAGGATGAAAGGGGTAGAAACGAGAAAACACGAAATAAATTAAACATCGGGGTTAAGCAAAACAGACGCAAAAGAAGGGGAAATGAGAAAAGAGAGGAGAGAAGAATAAAAAGATTGAGAGAAGGTGGAGGAGTAATTATATATGTAAGAGGTAGTTTGTTTCGACGGAAAACAAATCAGTTCAAAGTTTACAACACTTGGAGTCACATTACACTTCAATAATAAAAACTTTCCCATTACTCTGTACACAAATGGACTAATTCTCCTCCAGACCTAGACGCCGATCTCGTTAGCGAAAGTACAGATCGGAGTCGGAATAAAATTGCTCTAAGCTTTGAAGATTTTAGCTGGCAAAATAGTGAACGGCAAAGCAACGCCGCTGATGGAGGGTGTGGGCTACTTGGTTTTATGAATGACAACCAAATAACCCAATGGGTTTGAGGGCCTATCCAGGGGTTCAAATATATAAGACCTAGTATTCATAAGTGAGAATGATCATGCAAATAATTTAGATATTGGTAAACCAGTAGGAGGCAGTGATCATAACTTAATTAAATTTGATCTAAAAATTCCGGTTCGTTAATGACATCAAAAAGGCAATTAGAAACAGAAATAAGGCGTTCAAGTTAATGGCAAAAAAACTTGTCTCTGAAAGCGCTCAAAAATATATAACAATAGGTAACACTGTTTTTTTGTAAGAGTTTGGTTTATTGTGATTTCTCTATTGTTTATTAATCAATTTTCTACGCCGATTCTAAAGTTCTTAATATTCGTGTATATCATCAAATGTTGCAGAAATGCATTGATTTTTATATTATTAAAAACGGCACTATAGGATGATTGATATATTCTACAATTTAATGTATTTTTTCCTGCTTCAGATTGTTTCCTAGGATGAAATTTTAGCTATCTTGTGTATGGCTACTGGAGGATGCAAAAATTCTCCTGATATATTTTGTTACGTGTGCGGATATTATATTGGGAGACAGCATATACATATAACATAAAATCGTGAAAAGTGCCAAATTCTGGATACCGTACAGACTTTACTTTGGAATGCCCCCAGGTGACTAATAAAAGCCATAGGCCTCTCATATATTATGTGGAAGCTGTCGATCTATTCTAGAAGGATAGTTAAGAGGTGCAAGAAAGAGCGCCAGGATGACTACTATTTCTGAATGATAGATGTTACAAAGTACAGAAAGTTGAAGAAAAGCTCTTAAGTATCTAGACATACCATGATCTGTCCCTCATGATGATAACAGCAGTATCACATCTACAAGAAATGCAAGTAGGAAAACTTCTCGTAATATTTATTCTACATAAATTTATAAGAATGTAGTATTAATTTCATTCATGTTTTGGTTGAAGTTGATAAATGTAGTTATTTCTTCTTTTTTCCTAAAAAAAATGTAATGGATTTTTCATCATAAGAGACAGCAAATAGCGGCCGCAAAAAAATGGATAAGGCATTCGTACCAAGAATGAATAAGCAACAAAGGGAATTAAGTCTCACTAAGTCAGGGGCTGAACTTCTAACATCCAGGCTAGAGGAATGGAATTTACTGGGGGCAAAACTGCAGGACATCTGTGTACCGGAAACGTAGAAGGCCGTAAGAAGCGGTGAAGGAGCTGACGCCTTCGAGGACTTATCGGGTGAGGCTGGGTTCGCCCTGCGAGTCTTTTCCTCATTCCACATCGAAACCTTTGGCGGTTGGGGGCGGCTGTCGCTCTTTTTGAGGGTCCCGTGTCTCCAGCCTTGGGTGAGGGCGTGGGAGACGAAAGCTCCCTTGATGATTACCCCGAATGATTAGAAAGGGGAAGCCCTGGTTTTAGTCGGGAGGAGGTTTGAGCCTTTTGTACCACCAGCTCTACCAGGGAAGTGCCCGGGGGTGGGGAACCCGGCGAAGGGTTCCGAAAGGGTGTGAAAGTGACTCTGCTAGTAAGCCTGTAGGGACAAGGAGCAAATGGTGCCTGCTTAACTTCGGAGGCATAGGACGTCCCAAGTCGAACAGGGGCCAACAGGACCCAGTCCTTAGCCTCGTGAAAAGAGAGTCGATCCGCAGCCTAAACGGCCAAAAGCTACTTCTTCGTTTGCAACACACCCAAACAGACAGTAAAACCCACCCGCCATAACCAGCACAGTCTTACACACATTAGAACGGCCGCAGGAAGCTGGTTATCCCATTCACAGAGGAAAAGGGTTATTGGTGCAAAACCGATCTTCCCATTAATGGCGTCCCGATGCTCAAGAGCGTCCCCTCAAGTCGTGGTCTTTTGCGACCTGTGGGCGTTAAAGGGAGTTGTTTATATGTTTTAAATACTCTCTTCCGAAAGACTCTGAGGTAGCTGGTCAGCTCCGTAAACTTAAGCAAAGGGTTGGGAGGGATAGTCGTAAAGATTAATGTTTAGAGAGGACGAGTTGGAAGCATACCAACTTACCACTACCCCGTCAGAGTTCAAGTTAACCCAGTGACGAGGCGTCCCTAATTTGAGTCAGTCTTGGAGAGAACAGCTCCTTCCGGTACCAAGTGCAGATAGACAAAAGGTTAAGGGATAACCGTAAAGTAAAACAAGGTCTGCTGACCAAAGTCGCGTTCTCTCACTTGTTCTTATTTATTATCTTACGATCTTCAAAACCTTTAATAATTCCTGGACTAACCTTGGGAAGATCTTGGCAATTATATCATTCGAAAGAGAATGTAAAACAACATAGAAGTTTCAAATTTCGTTAGAATCGGTCGAATAGTTATGATGTTATTACAAAAACAAAACAAAACGAGGGAACGAGGAGGAAGTTAACCAAAAACTTCCCTAGGCCCCTTCAAAGAGTTAAAGTCAACCCAGTGACGGAGTTCCTCTAACTTATATTCAGGCGGGGAGGACGCGCAACTCTTCCAGGTAGACAAGGGGCTACACAGGGTACCGCCTGTGGGGTATAATACTAGGCAAAGATTTAATGGCATTTTAGTTCACTTTTAAAGTCACTGAAGTTGTCTCTGATGAACACTGTTATAAGTTTTTATTCTTGTCTTGGTCTTGAAGTTATTTCAGGAATGTTCCACTTTTAATAACAATGGAGTTAGTAGAGTCATGCTCTCTCAGGGATTTCTAGCTGGTAACTGTAGTCACTATCAAAAAGATGACCAAAACAATCCTGGCAACGATAGTAAACTACGAGGGACACAGGACATTATAACATGTAGTATACATGAAATTTTAAAAGGAATAAAGAAAATGAAGTTTTAGATGTCTGCATTTGACGTTTAAGGATTTGAAATGTCTGATTTTACGGATTTGGGGTTTTAGATGTCTGGATTTGACGTTTAATAATTTGAGATAAATCGATTTGGGGTGATGTCTGAATTTGGAGTTTTAGATGTCTGGATTTGAAATATCTGGATGTATGGGTTTCGGAGTTTCAGATAGTAGGATTTGAAGTTTAGGGCTTTTAAATTCTGGTTTCGGGATTATAAATGGTTAGATTTGGGGTTACGATGTTTCAGTAGTTGGTCTGGATTGGGAGATTCGGGATAAGAGTGTATAGATTTGAGTTTTCGGGATTTGGGATCTTGATTTGGTAGTCAAGGGTTTTAGTTCTCTTTGAGGTTGAAGATTTTAAATCTTTAGATTTGGAGTTTCTGGGTTTGAAATGTTGGGATTTGGGGTTTGGAGACCTTTAGTGTCTGAATTTGGGGTTTGAGGTTTTTTAGATTTCTGAATTTGGGAGTTTGGGGCTTTTAGATGTCTGGATTTAGGGTTCGGGGGTTTGAGATGTAGGGTTTTAGAGATATTAGATGCCTGGATTTGAAGTTTTGCGATTTTGGATGTGTTAGAAAAATATTATCGACCGTCTACTACTCTTTTTTTCGACTATTTTCGTGTGTCAGGGTGTTCACTTTTTTGTGTAAGAACTTGCGGTTGGGGATTGGAGTTCTGTTATTGAAATACGAGGGTTATGTGGCCATTGTACCCCACACTTTCTCGTTTCTCCAGTCCCTTGTAGATCCCCCTAATGAGGTCACGCATGCAAACACTTACTTTGGCTTGGGGTGGCATGGAAGCACATTTTATAGGCATGGGGTCAGTAGGGGAGTTCCCTCAAACATGCTACCCCTACCCCTAACTCTGGTGGTGTTGGGTAAGGTCGTTTAGTCAATTAGAAATTTTCAAGGGTATAATTAAAAGAGTTACATAAAGAAGCAGGGTCGAGCCGTTTGTTGTTTCGGGGAGGATAATCTTTCAAGCGATCTCCTTTTCAAATTAACTTCTCTCCTCTTAAGTATAATATTGGAAAGTATTTGTGAATTAACGGCAAGTTAATTTCGGCTATTTACGGGAATAAGGTAAATGTTTAGCATCTTAATTTGTTTTGGTTTAATCAAGACTCTCAATCAATTTCGGTGCAGGAAACTTTGGTTCCCTTGCACTTAGTCAATTCAATCAAATCCATTTCAGACTGCAACATGCAGACTAAACTAAAACTATTACCAGGCTATTATCAAACTTTAACACGTTATTTTAAAATATTCAACTAACTAACAACTAACGAGAGAATATGGAACTTGCTTAGTCTCAAAGCATCTCTGGGAAGGCAATTAACTTTTCCAAAACAAAATCAGAGTAGGTCTCGCACCCTAAAGCTCTTTTATTAACCAGTATAGACAAGCCCCCTTACATCATTTGGGGTTGCGGGGTTTCTTCGAATGTATGGATTTAAATTCTGGCATCTCAAATCCCGAAACTGCAAATCCAGACATCTGAAACCATACAACCCCAAATCTAGTTAAGGTATGAGGATTATAGATGTCTGGATTTGGGTTTCTGGATTTCAGATGTCCTGATTTGAGGTTACGAGATTTTAAATGTCTGTATTTGGGGTTTGGGGATTTGAAATGTTTGGATTTAGCTGGGGGGTTTTGTGTGTGTGTTTTTGATGTCTGAATTTGAGGTTTCAGAATTTGAGATGTCTGGATTTTGAGGTTGAGATTTTATATGTCTGAATTTGATGTTTCTTTCTTTTTTTTAAGGCGGTAATGGTCATAAATATCCCCATAATTAACTTTAATCCTGTGTTGGGATTGGTGCGTTGGGGGAGGGGGGAGCCTTCAAGGAACAAGTACGAACTAAAAACAGCCGTAATTAGAAGTTCGAACCCTTTTGATTGTGATGATTAGTTGTTTTATCAACGTAATCAATTAATTGAGTCTCAAACGAGTTACCAGGGACACGAGCTTCCTCCAATATAACAAACACCCCGGTACTCCCCCTACCCCCGCACCCATAGCAATGAGCACGAGTGAAGCGGGAAAGCATCCAGCACCAACACAAAGAAAGAACATCAATAAACATCACGACGAGACCGCCCCCATTTCCCGTTGGGAGATGGGACTGGGGGTTGCAGGGGGAAGTGGGAGAACTCTCCCTATCCTCAAATTGGGGGAAAATTTGGAGGAGGGGGTAAATCTAATCCATGCATTAAACTTTCATTCAACCTAGGCCATGGGGTTTGTTTAGTCGCATGAATCTGTGGGTTTGTTTGTGACTATTGTTTATGGGCGCATCTGTTATATCTGGGGCTGTATTTACACGCTTGGCTGTGTATACATGGCTGTGTGCGTCGCTGGCCCTCGCCTTTCCCACGGTCTCTTCATGCATGACTTCACTTGATTCGAGACACCAGCTAACAAAGCGAGCTTGTATGTATGTATGTAGATTGGTAGATATGTTTGTAAAATTGGGATAAGTTTAAATAGACATGTAAGTATTTTACAATTTGGTAGCTTCTGTGCATGTTTTTTCATCGTAAAACTGTTTGCAAAATAGGTTACACATTATAAGACACGTGGTACGTGGCCCAATCGGTGCTTGTATGTAACCTACTTATTTATAATGTGCTGTCAAATGAGTTTCTGAAGAAAACTTGTATTTCTTCGAAAGAATTATTTTCCACAAATAAAATGTTTCTAAAAACAGAAACACCATAGGAAACTTGGATTTCCTACCCTTTCTTTCCCCACTCCGCTTGTAATTTTTCATACAGTTCTGTTTTACTTGTACTTGTGGTACTTCTTGCTTTTCCAATCACTCCCTACAAGTGTCTTATTGGATTTAAGCCTGGCTCCATGGTGGCTACTTACTCTATTCGGGGATGGATCTCTATTTATTCCAACCAATTCTTGGAGCGGTTGGATGTGTGGCATGGGGCAGTATCCTGCTGAAATATAACTTCATTTCTTGTTGTGAGATACCATTTCTCGATATGTCTCTAAAACGTGTGACAACATGGTGGTATAAGTTGTGGAGTTCGTTCTTTCCTGACCCCCTTCCCCCTAGACCTAATGAAGACATACAGCCACATAGAATGATAGAACTACCTCCATGCTTCGCAATTGGCACCACACAAACAGGTAAAATGCCTCTCTAACTCTTCACAAAGGTAGCCCTACAAGTGCTGAAAATCTGCACAATTGTTGCAAAAGAGTTATATTTTTAAATAACTTTCTTCCAAGAAATATTTAAATGGAATGACATACTTACAGTAAAACAACAATACAATAGTCTTTATTAGAGCAAAATATCTAGTGAAGCCTACTCAAAGTTAAGAAAACTTTGAAAAGCGTTTGACACACAAGAGTCTAGAAGGCCTACAATGACTATGTTAAATATGATTGTTTCCAATATCTTTGTTCTTTGTTCACTTTCGTTATGTCACTCAAATCAATTTTTTCAGGGCCTGAAACACTTTAGATTGGAATTAATAACCAATATTAACTATAAATCGGCGAAATTATTGACAACTTAATCGAGTGAATAATCAAAAAGCCTACACAAGTGTATTTAAATTTCTGCTATAAACTAAATATATGAATATATACTATACGTTTCGACATGTGTATATGCGCATACATACATATAATATATGCAGGTGTGAATGAATACAGGTGTGCATAAAAAAGCTTATATTGTTAGTGGGTTGTGTAAGTCATGGTGTTTACGCCCTAATGTATGTGGTGTTGGCCACTTTTTAAATAAAATACAAAGTGACATTCGCCAGCAGAACTTTCGCACTGGGGCAGGTAGGGCGGGGCATTGAAATGCAAAACAACTAGAGTTGATTCCATCAATGAGCGGAAGTGCTGAAACTACCAGTAAAAGATGGATCTACTCGTTCCAGCTCGTTCAGGGATTTCTTCCTCAAAAATTAAAGCGAAAACCAACGAGAGGCGAAATTAGTAAGAGATCGGTAAGAAAGTGGTGAAAATGGGAGAAGTGAAAAGGTGTGGAAAATATCAAGCTACGGATCCTCCTACAAGCATAGGGGCCGGGAGGGACGCATTCGAGGGCATTGGGGCCGGAAGGACACGCAATATTACATCCCCTTGCGAGATAAGAAAAATGGGGGAGGTGGAGTTGAAACCCAGCACCTCAACCAGAGCCATAAGAGAGGGGTGAACTCCTAGAGCCGTATCGGTTCTGACAAGCGGCGAGTGGACGAAAACTGGTCGACGACTGGCCTGCAAAATTAGTAGTGGACAAGAAAAATAAGTGAGAAGAAGTTTGCGAGGTGAGTGGCGAAACAAAAGCTGGAATGAAAATGTGCAGCAAGGGTGTGAGGAAGCCAAGGCAGCTTTAATGTCCTTTTGCACCCTTTTCTCCACAAACCCGTCTTATCCAACACTTGCCACGAACGTTTTCACTGGGTCATTGCTTTGATCACATTTACTCATCTATCTAACCACTTATCAACTCAACCAACTACCTTAGTCTCTTCCTGACACCCACACGTACATACACTCACACACTTGCGCAAATTACCACACCGGTGGGAATTTGGCGGCTGAAAATGACCCACAGCTGCTGCTGTACCGTTTGTTTTGGCGCCGCCTGTCGAGCTATTTTCCTGAACACTCACCTCACCTGGACAGACGCGTTTCGCCACTCCCAATCGATTCCTGCTGTCTCAAACCCCAACGGGACCGAACGAATTGAACCCTCACTTATATGAAGTGTAGAAGGGGGCACGGGCTTATTTTTTAATAATTTAAAATCACATGTCTTGTTTCTCACTGGATAAAAAACCCCTACACTTCATTGTTCAAAAGGCTTCTTAAATCAACCTTATTTGGGGTTGAGGATGGTAGCTCTGGAGATCAGCATCTTGGTCATATAAGCGATGAGCACTTAATGATACAGGTTCAAATCCCACTTCTTTATTTATTTTCATATAACAGTTAAAATAGCTTGTCCTATCTTTGCGTTCTCTACATCTCCCATTTTCCTTCTTAAGTATTTATTGGTTCACGTGATATTCTCCTAAGTGTTTTTCCGGGTTGTGTTACCAATCTTCATCTTCATTTCCTTGGGCATTTAAATACATCTATAAAAAATCACGTGTCGTGTGATTTTCAATTATATATATATATATATATATATATATATATATATATATATATATATATATATATATATATATATATATATACATACATACATACATACATACATACAGCCTTGGACAAGATTATGGGGCAGGTATGAAAGAGGGAAGAATATGATTGAAACTCATTTATTTCATACTTGACATAATACAAATAAACATTTTTTGCGTATATTCTATCAATCATTAATATTTGATGTGTCCTCCTTTTGTTTTTATAACCGCTTTTATCCGTTTTTTGCATACTAGAGACTAAGTTGGCACAGGTGGTTGGCTCAATTTTCTGCCACTCTTCAAGAATTTTGGCTTTTAATTCACTTTTTAAGGGACATTTGTGCACCCTCACTCCTGTGCCCAACTGTGACCACAAATGTTCGATGGGGTTGAGGTCTGGAGATCACCCCATTTCTTTACAAACAAACCCTCTGAGACTCTAGATGTGTGGCATGGAGGATTGTCATGTTGGAAGATTACTTCATCTGCTATGTCATCATTGAAAATTGAACCTAAGGAAGGTTGATAAACCTGGTCTAACATACTGGTGTAAGTAAGTGTTGGAATTCATTCTGCCCTCACAAGTGAACAACAATCTTGGACCTGAAGACGATTTGGACCCCCATACATTACATTGCTACCTGCAAATCTGACTGTTGGAACAACACACCCCGGATCACAAAGCTTCCCCAACTCTTCGACGAACATAAACAGCTCCAGGGGTTCCAAAGGTCTGATGAGAAATACAAATATTACCGATCATTTTTGGCATCTAATACAAATGTGTACAAGCGTAATAAATTGGTGGAAACTAATGTGGGGAACCTACCTCAAGGTGCTTTCATCAGACCAAACAACTTTAGCCCAATCATCACCAGTCTAATCTTCATGCTCTTTTTCCAAGGACAATTGTTTCTTGTTGTTCACCCGAGACAACCACGGTTTCTTTCTAGCCTTAAATCCTTTGAGCCCAGTTTCTAGTAAACTTCTTCTCACTGTGACTCTTATTATCTCTTTGTTTATGCTGACCGAAACTCAGCAGCTACATCAGAACCACAATGAATGACAGAAAATTGAGCCAACCGCTTGTGCCAACTTAGTCTCAAGTTTGCAAAAAGGCATAAAAGTGGTTATAAATGCAAAAGGAGGAAACAACAAATATTAATTATTTAGAGAATATACGCAAAAAATGCTTATTTGTATTACGTCAAGTATGAAATAAATGAGTTTCAATCATATTCTTCTCTCTTTCATACCTGCCCCATAATCTTGGCCAAGGCTGTATATATATATATATATATATATATATATATATATATATATATATATATATATATATATATATATATATATATATATATATATATATATATATATATATATATATATATATATATATATATATATATATATATATATATATATATATATATATATATATATATATATATATATATATATATATATATATAAATGGTATGTCAGGTGGTGACTAATGTAATCAAGACTAGGTAAGGGTGAATGGTAATGTGAACATAAAAAAGTAAGTTCGTTGAGTGCGATGGAAGGGAATTCTCTCCTAAAAGATATGGGTATTGTAAGCAGTGGGCAGCAGCTGGTCGGGGATGAAGTACGTGGAGGGAGGAGTTTGGCAAGGAGGCAGATAAAAAAAGTGGCAAGGGGGGGGGGGAGGAAGAGCTTGGAGAATTGATAGGAGGGATGTGGGGGAGGGAGAAGGGGGTTATTACGAGCGAACTACTCTATTATGTTAATGAAGTTCAAGCCCCGAAACCCCATTAGACAACCCCTTGCAGCCATTAAATTCCAAACCATCGACCAAATCTATCATTAAGCAGACTCTCAAAGTAATATATATATATATATATATATATATATATATATATATATATATATATATATATATATATATATATATATATATGGAGAAGTGATACACAGAAACAAGAGAGAAGAGATCCTACTGGTTATCGACTGAGCTAATAGGACCCGTAAGCCATGACAACAGATTTATCAATTTAACTTTTTCGTTCGCACCTCCAAAGACCACCGCTTTTCCAATTATATATATACCAGGCAATGGCTTCGCCACTTTCCCCTACGGGGGGAGCTTGCGCTTCGCTACTAAGATTAAAATTTAAAATCTAAAAAAAATCAGCCATGGTTAAATTTTTATAAATTTTCTGAACTTTGCCAATTATAATAATTTTAAAAAGGAACTCTAAACTAAAGTTCCCCCCTTTCAAAATATCACGTTGCTAAACTATAGTTATAGAAGAAGATATATAAAAATAAATTTTCTGAACTTCACCATTTGTAATTCTTTGGGTTTTCAAAAATTCACAAAATTTCGATACTTTTATTTATTTCTGAACTTCACCATTTTATTTTTTGATATTACAAAAGAATTATTAGAAATAACTTTGATAAAAAACATCAGTCATAATCAAACTAAGATGAAATCATTAGTCAAATACTCTAAAAAATCCCCTTCTTAAATTATAGAGTTAGTGGTGATGATGATGATGATGATGATAAACCTAAATAAATTCGAGTCATAATAATGGCAAAAAACAAAACAAAATCGGAATACAAAATGTGAGTCCCTATTTACTTCTTTCATGCCTGTTTATTCCACTCAATCTTCTTACATTATGTTTACTATTTCAAACTTATTCGGTTAAGGTTATTTTTTTATATTTTGTCTTTTCTGTTTAGTCTACTTATATTATCTACCTATTCTCATTCTACTTACGCTTCTTTAGTTATTTTGGCCTGGCTTAATTATATGGAAGGTGCGTTTCATAACTTTGCTATCACACCGAATAGTTTTCTCTCTTGTGATATATATATATATATATATATATATATATATATATATATATATATATATATATATATATATATATATATATATATATATATATAAAGTTATTTAAAAATGTGTTGTAATCCAACGGAAAGGTGTCGAATGAGACGAAAAGGTGAGAGGAGGGGGTGGGGCAAAGTGGTAAAAGGCATCTAAAAATAACCAAAGAAAACCTAAAAGGGTGTGTGTGTTTGACAGAAGTATAATATTAAACTGGAAAAACGTTAATCCAACATTTCAAGGCATGTTGCCTCATCCCAATAGAGAGAGGGGGGGGGGGGTAGAATGAGAGGAAAGAGAGAGAGAGTGAGAGGAATAGAGATTTTTCCTTGTTTTCTTATACTCTCGAAACTTATTCCAATCCTAATTTTATTCCTTCCTTCCACTCTTCCTTCATGTGTACAATCTCATTAAGATATTTTTTCTTTATTCCTCCAGTTCCATTTTTACCTATATCCTTTGTGCCATCTTCGTAAACACGCCATTTTGACATTCCTAAAATAATTACCAACTTCCCTACCAGAGGGCATGGCGTCATGACGTCACGCTCCTCTTTCGGGGGGATGCTGATGGGAAGGGGCTATGAAATGGGGGGGAGAACATTTTTCCTAAATTCTTATTAATTCGGGGAGAAGATGGGGGGAGGGCTCCATAAGGGTTGTGGGGGAAAGAGGAAAAATATGGCCATGGGTAGAGGCTGATAGTGGAGAACCTTCTCTCGCATGACTTTACCAAGTACTTCACTAGATGTATGCAGACGAGCGAGACAGAGAGAGAGGAAGATCGAGAAAGGGGTAGAGGGGGGAGGGATAGAGAGAGGAGAGAGGGAGAGGTGGTAGAAAGGGAGAGTGGTAAATAGAGATAAGTGGCCGTAAAAAGGGACTCCGCTTTATAATTAGGCTATATTAAAATACAACAAATTCAAAATATAAACAAAAATCCAATAAAGACAAACAAAAAGACCACCCCGAGAAATACACAAATTCAAAGCAAAAAAAAGAACAAAAAAAAGTGAAAAGGGGGGGGGGAAATATCTCCAACGTCTGCGAGAACTCCTCCCCTACCCGGGATTCAAGAATGAACCTAATGTTCAAAAAATTAAATAAGATGGAGGAGGCCAGTCTCCTCCAAAAAGTCAATTATGCCACAATCGGTAGTGCACGAATCCGTCCCGAGTACAAGGGACAAGCGGTAGCGACCACGCTCATCCCGGTACCGGGACAGGTAGCATGTGCGAAGATCACCCAGATTGGGACATTCAACAAGAATGTGCCGAACAGTCTGGGGGACAACGCAGTCGCCGCAGGAAGATGCTGGGGAGCTCTCCATCAAATGGCGGTGCGTCCCGCGAGTGTGTCCTATTTGGAGACAAAAGAGAACAACCTGAAAACGTCGTGGCATTATGGGGTAGGTCCATGAGAACAGTCGCGACGCAATGGCACGCAACTTTCGGTTCTTCCCGACCGTCTCCCATTTTCTTTGCCAAGCAGCCCGGAGAGCTGCCCGTATTCCTGCCATGTAGTCGGTGTGAGGAAGAGCGAAACGCTGGTCAAGTCGCAAACTCCTCGCGGACACTTTGGCGCCCTCATTCCCCGCAATTACTACATGTCCAGGAACCCAGCAGAAGATAATCTAGACATCTGCCCGGCTCGCCAAAACCGTGGCGTCACAGATATCGCGAACCAGGGGATGCGGAGATTCCAATGCCCTGAGAGCACTCAGGGCGCTTTGTGAGTCGCTATAGATCACAATCCGGTCTCAGAACCGGGCACGACGCGTTATCTTCCGTACCTAGCGGTGCATTGCAACCAGCTCGGCCGTGAAGACAGACGCAGCGCTTGGCAGAGCCCCGGTGACTTCAAACAGAAGAGATACGGCGTGGAAACCGACCCCCTCTTTGGTGCAGGCGAGAGCTCCATTAAATGTCGATGCGTCCAACGAGTGTGCCCAATTCCAAGACAACCGAAAGCGACCTGAAGCCGTCGCGGAATTGGTGGGGGAGGGGGGGGTCCATTAGAACAGTCAAGATATGATGGTATGCAACTTTAAGTTCCCCAGCCGCATCCCATCTTCTTTGCCAGGCAGCCTGGAGGGGTGACGTTATTCCTACCATGTATCTAGTGTGAGGAAGAGTGAAAGTCTGATCTAGGCGCCCGATCTTCGCGAACTCTTAGACGCCATCATCGTAGCATTCATTCACCGCAATCACGAGGGAAAGCCCTCTCTGGCCTGATGGAGTATGAAGAGGGCGTCCCGCATGGAAGCGCCCTTAGGGCCACACTCTTTGCCGTGAGCAGCAACGGTATCACCTCGGCGCGGCAGGAAGATGTTCTCGCTACGCTCTATGTGGACGACCTTTCCATCTCTTTCGGCGCGTCCCATATGCCAACTCTGGAGCGTCGACTCTAATAAGCATTGAACCGCGTCTCTCGCTATGCCGAAGCGAACAGGTTTCGATTTACCCTGGCCAAGACTAAGGTACTGGCACTTCTGCCACCACCTACGGCTCCACCTCGACCAGGACTTGCTGCTAAAAGGGGTTCGCCTGGAATTGGTAGATTCGCACCGTTTCCTTGGTCTTAGTTTCGACCAACGCCTCACCCTGGAGGCTCATATTCACAGCATTTAGGTCTCTTGTACATACGCCATGGGCACTCTTCGTTCCGTGAAGTTCAGCATTTTAGATGCTGATTAGGCTGCTGCTTTAATTTTATATTGACCCTTTGTTCGTTCGAAGCTTAAATACGGATGCGAGTTTTATGATATTCATTCCGAAAGCACAGATATAGTCAAGACAGGAAAATGAACCGGTTCTGGCGCAGTGATGCGTAAACTCATCCACATTTAGGAAACCTATCTTCAGCTCGTCGATCAGGTCGGAAACGACTCGATCCCTGGGATTGATTGGTTAGTTTCCCAAGAGGGGGTGTCTACCGTTCAAATCCCCAAGCAGAAGAAAGGGCCTCGGTACCCGTGCCACGACGCGGCGGAAGTCCCCGCACCTCAGGCGGCTGATGGCGTAATCTACGCAGAAATTCAGGTGCATTATTATAATTATTATTATTAAGGTCAATAAAGGCGACCCGATGGATGGCAATAGCCAAAACGGCAGAGACTAAAAACACTACAGGGCCCAACGAGCGGCGCAACAGCGAAAAAAGTAGAATACATAAAACTCAAGAGAGAAGAAAAGCATTCACTCGCCTTTTAAATACATTGTAGAGAAATGGCTACATTAAGCATCCCGGGGGAGCATAGGTACATTAAAGCCCCCCCCCCCCCTCCCATGAGGAGAAGCGTGGGAGCGGTAGCCGGCGAATAGCCATAACTGCCTACCCTGCTTGATCTCCCCACCGCTTTGGGCAGTTGGAGCTAAGATCTGTTTTAAGGCGAACACATAAGGCCCTTAAACGACGCTCTAACGATCCAATTACCTACGAGACCCATAAACCCGTGGTTATGAAAAAAAGCGGTGCTAGTCGAAAGGCACGCCAAGTAGCGGTGCGGTTGCGAGCCTCTAATTAGCGAGCCCACTTGGGAACCCCAGTGCCAACCTCTGCAATTCTCGCTCTTCCCAGATGCGAACTCACCATTCGCGTCCCCCCACCCCCTGTGGCTTGGTCACTTCTCCCTTTAGATGGGGCGGTGATCCGTCTATAAATAAGCTCCGCAAAGAAAGAGAGAGGATTAGAAGTCGATACGCAAGAAGGAGGATCAGTTCGTGAAGATCGATCCTTCAGCCCGACAAGAAGATTAGAAGTCGATACGCAAGAAGAAGGATCAGTTCGTGAAGATCGATCCTTCAGCCCTACAAGAAGATTAGAAGTCGATGCGAAAGTAGAATGATTAGTTCGTGAAGATCGATCCTTCAGCCAGTCAAGAAGATTAGAATTCGATAAGAAAGAAGAAGGTTTAGTTTGTTAAGATCGATCCTTCAGCCATACAAGACTATTCCCTTGAGAAACGATGGGATTAGATTGAGAAAATCGCAATCCCCCTTCCCGGGCTGAATTAACATAAATAATCAAGCTTTATATCGGTGCCATACCGAAGAATCCTTTACAGACTGTGAAAAAGTCTGACTGAAGAAAATTAAACCAGCTCACACTCGAGTGAATCTCACATCTCAAGCTCCGTAAGAGTGAGAGGAAAAGAACCTAGTCCCGTTCCTTAATTACATTGAAGAATCAGACACCAAGCGGTGTCAAGCCATCCCTCCTCGACGAAATTCAACCATCGGCCACAACACTCCAAAGCAAGAGATAAGCCCTCCAGCGACATCCGGCAATCCATAATACCTCCTGTCATGTAAGTTAGAAAGAACTTTTATATTCATATTGCGATAGCAGAAGTTTAGTACGTCTCACGTTTTAAGGGGAGTAGAAACCACTGTTCGTGAACCTCGGTAATATTTA
Organism: Ceratothoa steindachneri; assembly: GCA_963969495.1. Taxonomy (NCBI): domain Eukaryota; kingdom Metazoa; phylum Arthropoda; class Malacostraca; order Isopoda; family Cymothoidae; genus Ceratothoa; species Ceratothoa steindachneri. The sequence goes on from OZ018321.1 coordinate 178,537,961, forward strand.
CGTGTAGACGAGAGTACGTTAATTTAATGTTTAACGCTAATCAAAAAGAGTCGCGATACAAATACTAATCGGCAATTGGTGTGTTTAAGTGTAGCCTATTTGTTTATTTTTGTCATCGCATCCGTGCGATAGGCCTAGATGCCAACAGGAATAGTCGAGTTTAGCATTGAGACAAGGATAGAAATGTGTTAACTGTTTGTTTGTCATAGTTAAGTGTTTCGTTTAAAATATATGTTTATTTTGGTATAAATCCTGTGTTTCCTCTTAGCCTTACGTGTTGAAATAGCTCTTCCTTAAGAACAAAACAACCGAATTAGCACTCTTAGATCAAAGCCTACTTCATCAAAGAAGTAACTCACGTACCACAAAGCATACCCCTACAAAAGTGGTGTCAAAGAGTGGAGTGATCAGAAAAAAGGGCCATCCTCCTACATACATGACTGTCGTGGTATGACATTACATTATATCAATACCATATTATATCAAGTTGGAAGGACCAATAACTTAAAAGCGAACCGACAAGGGACGGAACGCCACGAGTTTCGACGCGCGGAACAGCGAGAAAGAGTGCAACGAGGTCAGGTAAAATTTGGGCAATGGCAAAGCTCAAGGTTATTTAAAGAGGCATGTACAAAAATATAATTTTATTTACATAAAATTAGAGAATTAATGGGCAAAATTACATTGGTAAACGAGGGGGGGGATTGCTGAGTTATGCATCAGACTATGAAGTTAAAAAATAATGTATTACAGAAGGAGACTATTAAAATGGGGAGGATTAACTCAAATGGGTTACTGAAGGGGAAGAGGGGTTGGCTTACGGAGGATTCCAGGTGAGACGTCAGGGTAAGGCTTCACGGATGTCTTCTGCAGGCAATAAACGTGAGGCCAGGGCGCTCGGAGCTACTGAGCGGGAAGTTAACGTGATGACGGTTCTCCAAAAGGAGGGGGGGGGAGCGGTAACGTCGGGTGCTTCTGAGCGGAAGTTAACGTGATGACGGTTCTGCAAAAGGGGGGGCGGGCGGTAACGTCCGGTCCAGGGGAGAGTATTTCGGCCACCCGAAAACGAGGGGCGAACGAGGAGGGCTTGGACAGCAGTTGATGAGTGGAGTCGGAAAAATCACTCGGTAGCAATCGTCAAATGGAATTACCTCACTGGCTGGGGTTAATTCCAACACACAAAAAGTTCAGCCGTCACTTTGCTTTGTTGTTAGCACCTGACTTAGAACTAGGGGAATCTTCTTGGGTCCGGGCGAGACTCTTCAACTCTGTGTTTCCCACATGGAAGACGAGCCCTATATATATCCGAGGCTCCCCCCGCGGGGGTGGGGGAAACAGCGCTACTCTCGAATGGCCTCGAATCTTCACGCCGAGGCGATTCTAACCCGCGTAAAAGTAGTCCGTGGTGGACGCGGTTCGAGGCTACCGCTTGTGGGGGGGGGGGCTTACTAATTTAAGCCTAACCAAATTCTAGAATCTTCTCCAGCGCATGGACTTTACTTCCGTGCTGGAAAAGAAATTCCACGTGGAATTTCCCCACAATGACAATTGTCCGAATTAGACATCATTAGGCAAGGTGTACAACAGACTTACGGCTGTAATAAAGAAAGATCGAGAGAACTGCGTCGTATTCACTCGATGATGCCTAAAGTTTAAGTGTACATTGGGTAGCAGAAAACAACTAATCTGGTTGAAAGCTCTGTCAAGGAGCTTCAAATTGGTCTTCAGTGCAGAAAGGAAGAAATAATGACAATATTCAAAATGAGGCACAAGAAAGAAATAAAAAACAATTTCTAACACTGTCTGTAGAGTAGATCTGGCGGCACTTACGCAACAAACCCACTTTATGAGAAATTGAGGACGAAACAGTGCGCAAGTGCAGCTCAAATGTCAGCTTGTGATCAAGAGCAACACCAAGCAATTTCAGTGAGGAACAATTAGGGAGCGCGACGCAGTTGACAATGATATCAGGGTGATGCAGTTGCTAGGTCCTTGATCACCAATAACAAGGCTATGGAATTACTTGGATTAAGTTTCATACCCCAAACATCATATCAGGATAAAATTCTCTTGATATCCAAAGTAAGCAATTCGGAGACTCTTTGTCTATCCAAAGGGATAGGAATTGCAGCATACAAAGTTGTATCGTCAGCTTAAGCAACCATATTCGACTCAATCTCAGAAAACATGACTGAGATATAAATAATGAAGAGAAACGGACCCAGGACACTACCCTGGAGAACACCATATTTAACAAGTCTGTAGGAGCTAAAACTGCCATCAACCGACACACGCTGTTTCCTGTTAGTCCAAAACTCGACCAGTATACCGAGAAAATGACCACCAATACCAAGGTATCTAATTTTAAATAAAAGAGCCTTATGATTAACACGATCAAAGGCTGAGCTAAAATCAAAAGATACAAGACGAGATTCATGACCAGCATCAAGAGAACTTTGAAGGTCATTGGTGGTAAAAAGAAAAGCATCAGAAGTAGTAAGAATCTTCCGTAAACCAAACTGTTTTACCGGCACCAATTTATTATTATTCAGAAAATGAATCTTGCTTTTGGCCAGCAAACTCTCAAATATTTTAGACAGATCCTGGGTAATGGAAATGGGTCTATATTCCTCCAGATGAATTGATGGTGGAGAGCCTTTGGGGATCGGAGTGACACTTGCAGAACGTCAGCATTCAGGAAAAGAACTCCGACGAATAAGTAATCTAAAAATAACAGCCAATTTAGGGGCCAATGAGGGAGCTATTCTTTACCAAAAAAATGGGCAAAAAAAACAAAGGATCACATCAGCCAAATGAATCAAGGTCATTCAAATAGAAAGAAGTTTTGATGACTTAAAAGCAAAGAAGTGCAGTTTAATAGGATGGAAGCAAGAAGGTAAGTTCACTACCTCACTGCTTTGTGTTTTATTAAAAATTGAGGCAAATAGATCATCTTTCTCCTTAGAGTTATAGCATAAAGAGCCGTCAGCACACGACAAGGTAGGAGGCTAGAGAAAATCAACCCCAAACAAGGATTGTTTAAGAGCAGACCACTAAAACTGCGGCTGAGAGGTACCAGTTAAAATAACTCTGACATGATCATTATAGGCTCTTTGAGTTTCATTATATGTACGCTGTGCGTGTGATCTGAGCTGCACGTAGTAGTTCCAAGATTCTTGGGAGCTCAACGAGACCACTGGCAAAATGCAGCCTGCTTATTCTGTTGGGCCAATCGGTGGTCGTCATTGAACCAGGCCTTGTCGGTACGACGAATCCGAATAGTTTTTCGTGGAATTCTTCTCTTACTTATGGAAAGGAGAATTTTATTAAGGGCAGTTACGAGCCAATTTGATCTAAACACATCGCCCCAACAGATATTGTTAAAATAAGCAACAACGTCAGGCCAGTTAGCATGGCATTTCAAATAGATCCCTCGAATAATATTCATCCTCTGGTAAGAATTTGGTTTGAATCTTAAAATTGAGTCCAGAGTGATCGATGTTACCAAGGGGCGGAACAACTGGTAGATTAACAACAGCGGGAACATCCGTAAAAAGGAGATCCAGGCAATTTACATAAATGTGGGTCGGATCACGAACCAGCTGCTCACATCCAGCCAGATTACAGAAGTCTAAGGCAACCCGACTATGTAGCTTCATCGCCGAAAATAAATTCAGTTATTTCTGGTGATGAACATTAAAATCACCAACAACGACAAAAGAGGCCTTAGAGTCAGATTTCTGGATTCCAGCCATTGTAGTTGAAAGGCAATTGTAATACTTTCATCCAAGCCAGGGTTACTATATAAAGCAAATATATAATAATTTTTAAAACGGCCACATATACGAATGGGGATCATCTCATGGCAGCCACACTCAAATCCTACTGGCTGGAAGGATAGATTTATAGCAAATATTGGAACGGAGACGTCATCCTGGGTGTAAATCGCGCTTCCACCTTCTCCGTCCCCATCCCGTGGTGGTGGAGTCGCAAAACACTTATACCCCGTGAGAGTGGGCAAGGGGCACGCGCCCAGCATGGTCTCATGCAAAAAGATAGCTAACGGGGAACAGGAGGAGACGAGCTTTCGCAACTCCTCCCAGTTAGCCAGGAGTCCGTGGCAATTCCATTGAAGGAATATACTCTTCAGTCCAAGCTTGGAGATGTGGGGCATCTTTTCGAAGAGAAGAACCCCTCGTGAATGGCCGTACGCTTCCCAGCTGCAGAACTTCGGGCGCTGTTGGCCGAACAAGGCGAGAGTCTTTTCTTTCCTCCATGTCGAAACATTTGGTAGGCTTTGGAGACGAGGGTCCGTCTTTTGGAGGAACCACCGTCTCCAGCCGCCCAGTCCAGACATATGGGGGCGTAGGATCCAAAGCTCCTTTCTTGCTGTCCTAATTTCGGGGGGGCTTTAGAAACCCGAGAAGACGATCTCACGAATACCTTCAGGAGTTTTGCCTACTGTAAGTCTAACAACTCGGTGGAAGCACGTGACCGTTTCGCCTTACACAAAACGGTGAATGTCCCAGTCTGGGGGAGTCCTGGTTTTAGCCAAGGCTGGATATGAAGCATTTGTGTCGTCAGCTCTGTCAGGGGAGCGTCCAGGGTTGTAGAACCTGCAGAAGAGTTCCGAATGTGCGCGGAAACGACCGTGCTCGTAGGCCTGTAGGGGCCAGGAACAGAGGGTGACTTTTTAAAATTTGAGGTGGGTGCGCAAGGAGATACGCACCACATTGCTTCGAAGAAGTCGGGGGGAGGCTCTCTGCAATTAACACATATGGTCATACACGATATGAACGTATCGTGTAGAGCCTTGGAGTAATTTACACAAACTTCGGGTAGAGCCGACTTTGTACGCCTACATGAGCGCTTCGTTGGCCGAAGCGGTGGTTGAAGTAACACCTCTGCAGCAGTGGCACGAATGTTTTGACGCAGTAGCGATTTAAACCGGCACACACCAACTTAGGGAGCCTGTCACGGTCGAACGTGAGGAAGAGTGTAGGGTTGGGTCTCGAGACTCCTCCCTCTTTTCTCATCACACTTGGACCTTGATCGCCCCGTGGTAGGCCAACTCTAAAGAATAGTCTACGAGTTTCCTCGCATAAACCACTCCTTTCACGAAGTTCAAGCTAGAGTGGGCAGTCACACTCACCGGTGAGCCACTGACTGTCCGAAGGGGACTAATAATGGCCGCCTCGGAGAGATCCGACGCATTCGCCAGAAGTCTCCCGTCCGAGAAACGGATCACCTTCGGCCCTCTACCAATCAAGCTAATTAATGCCTCAGTTGGGGGGCCTAGACTAAGACCAAAGTCACAAGTGCGCTGAGCGGAGCTTCGCTTACGTCGAGCAAATTCATTGAGAGATTACCTAGCGTGATAATAATAAATAATAATAATATTAATACACAATAACTATAATGAATAATAATGCATAATAAATAATACTAAGTGATAATAATAAATTATAATATGATTGATAATAACAATAAATACTAATAATAATACTAATAAGAGGTAGAGATGAGAAAGGAGAAAAGGGGAGAAGGGAGAGAGAAAGGAGAAGATAGAGAGTAGAGAGTGTGCGGAGGGGAGAGGCAGAGAGGGAGGGGTGAGACTAGGGATAGAGAGAGTGGCGAGAGAGAAATACACCATAATACCAAACCTATCATAATAATACCCAAGTAATTTAATTAATTGGCCTATTTTATCTTTTTTCCCTCCATTTTCCCGGGAGGGTAATAATAATATTTTTACCCGTCCATATCACACAAAATTGGGTAAAATTAATTTTTGTTCTTATTCCCTTCTTCCATTTCCTACCTCTATGCCTTAATCTCCAATGCCCTTCTTCGGTTACCAGTCGTGCCTACGACCGACCTACACAGAGTATCGAATCGTACATTCTTGCTCGGCGTTCTCAAGAGTCAGTGCAGCCAGAGAGGAGGTGAACGTATTTTCGAAGTCATCCTGACCAAGCGCCGTTCACCGCAACGTCGCGTTACTGTAAACGGAGCGAAAACGGGCAATCCTCATAATTACCTCTGTCGACGCATGCAAACGGGCCGCTAATCTTTCCGAATAAATAGCGGCGGAAGTAGAGCTAGGAAGGTACAGTTGGGAATAGAGATATTTGAGCGACAGAGAGAGTCTTTGGAGACAGGCTGAGGAGAAGGTAAAAGAGACGGCGGGTGACAGAAAGTAACAGCGGGTGAGGCACGTATTAAAAGGTGAACTCATTTGCGGTGATTAAAAGCAGCAACTGAAAATGATTAAACCTACTTTTCTATATTAAAAAAAAACGAGTGCAGAAACTAATTTTAGCTTACAATAATTTAAAAAATCTGTTTAAAAACGGATTGTCTTTCATTATTATTTTAAAGATATGATCATACACGGGGGTATTAAAAGGAATAATAAAACCCGATTCGTTAGCATATTTTGCGATCTTCCTGCAAGGCAAACAAACAAAATGAAACGTTAGTCCTAGATTATTGGACTATTATTTATTATATATTAAAACCTCTATTATTATTATTTTATTGTCCCTCTAAATAATTTATAAAAAGTGCTCCATTTTCGAGGCGTTTTGCTCTTTTTTTAATTCAAGTATGAATATTTCCATGGAGTGTTGCTTGAAAGAGTTTGTCTTAAATTCCCTACTGAAATCCTTTCCTCCTTTACCTTAAAAATTTACATTTGCGCTTTAGTTGCTCCACTATTTTATAAGCTATTTTTGGTTATTACTATTCATCCAAGTACTTTAATGCATGATAACTCGTATATTGCATTCACTCCTGCGGATATAAAGGGCCACATATTGTGTCTAAATCATGTGCTCTTTGTGACTACGTGATGGAGAGGAGAGCGTTTCTAAGTATCAAAGATTATAGCGGCCCTGAGTTTGAACTCGAGGGGGGGGTGCCGCAAGGCGGGGGTGCAACAAGGCGGGGGTGCCGCAAGGCGGGTGCATCAGTCCCCTGCTCTATAACATTTACACCATAGACCTTCCCCAACCCTTGACTGAGGGTTCCTTATACGTCCAATTTGCGGACGACATAACAATGATATGTACGGGGCCTTATCGGAATGCGAATTTCATGGCACGAAGTACGGCAGTGGAAATCGAAAAAATCAACTCTTTCGAGAGAAGATGGAAGATATCCACCAATGCCTAAAAGTTCCGTGTAATTCCATTATTCCGAAGGACACTGGCAGACATCCGTGTGGGAGATGCACGCATCCCATACCGCACGGAGGGCACGGTTCTGGGACTACAAATTACAACTGATGGGTATAGGAGTCATGTAGCAAAAACTACACAGAATGCACGGAGGGACTTGGGTGAATTTTTCAAATTCGTAAACCTGAGCACCTCCAACAAACTTAAGATCTACAATGCGTGCATTCGCTCAAAACTCCTGTACCCCCCGGTCCCTATAAACGTAGTTTCCAAGACCCAAGTCCTTAAACAGCAAAGGGTCCAGAATAAGGCAGTATACATCATTACGGGAACCCGAAGGAGAGAAGGGAGAAGGCAGAGTGAACTCCATGGTGAACTGGGGATGACCCCCATAAACGTGGAGCTTCACCTCAGAGCAACCAAAATCTGGGACAAGGTGCACCGGCACCTCCCACCAAGTTTGTACTCGAGCACATTGACTTTGACAATTTACGTAACTTAAGACGACCAATTAGTTTCAAAAGCAGTAGACTACCGAATGACATTGACGTCGACCCAAAGTTCACTTAAACCTAGACAACCCCCATTCATAACACAACAAATCATGAACAAAGCCAAACGAATTTAGCCACTGAATTAGCATTTGCTGAATTTAGTTCTAAAAACACTTCCCCAAATTTTTGTGCGAAATATCGCCGAAAAACAACCAAACAAAACATAACAAAACATCAAATCTGGGTGTGAAATACCCAGAAATGAAGATAAAAATCTTCTACAAAGCCACGTAGAGATATCATCTACTACTACAAAGGCTTGAATGCCCAGTGCATTTACCAGATGGTATATTTATATACTATAAAAAAAAACACAACCAAAACGCAAAGAAAGCCAGTGATACCCTTTCACCAGGGATCTGTCTTTCATACTATCTTTCATTTTCACTTTCCTATAATTTTTCCCTATTTCCCCACTATTTCTCCTACTAAAACCCTCTTCTACTATATTCCTCACTTTTTATGTCCAATGTCCAATGTCCAATGTCCAAATCATGTGAAATTTGTGGAGGAGGTCATTGCATTTCCTGCGAGGAGTTTCCCAATAAAATGCTTTCCAAGAAACGGTGTTTTCTCCCGATTTTATTCGTATCAATAGGAGTCGCTTGTTATCCAATTAACAAATTGACTACTAATTAAAATCTTTGTGAAACTAAACTGCAAATTTAAAAACATAAATTCCTACAATGGCTAAAAAAAAATCCGGTTTTGAGTAATCTCCTCCAAAAGAAAGTAGCAAACATACAATTTAAAAATAGCGAATAGGTGATAAAACATCAATTCAACCTCATTAAATAAAAAGCCAATCAGTGGGTTAAAATAAACAAAGCCTAATGGGTTTAAATAAAATCATTCATAAAAAGCGATATAAAATAAATTAGGTGATTGATATCATCTAACTAAGATTTCAAAACAATTGAGATAAATAATAAATATTATTATTTAGTTAAAACTATAAAGTGAAAACCATCGAGCAATTTACTTAAAAAAAAACAACCAACGAACCCAATAATACTAACTACTAAATTGTGATATATTTAGACTTTATTTATTAAGCAAAGGAATGCCTTTCTTTCCTTTGGCTTACATTTTAGCATATGAGGGGTCCTATAGAACGTCAGATAAATTAGGAAATGTTATAACACGGATTTACCATTGGAAGATTTACAAGCCTCAATGGTAGAATAAATACTCTTATTATATCTGATTTCTAAAGTTATTGAAATATATAATGTAGTGCTTGGCGATACTATGCAAGGTTCATTTAACTGGGCAGGCAGGGGTAAAATGAGGCCTATTATTTCTAGGCTAATTGGCATCTGTTTAAACACGAAAATGACCTTTGTTGTGCGTAAATGTTTTATAAGAAATAATTGTTTATTATTAGAACACAGTTCTTTCGCTTATGAGATATTTGAAAAAAAAAAATTAATTAGCGTAGTTTTGTTTTTGATATCCTAATTAGCACAGGAAATGAGACAAAATCGAACCTAACTTAAAAAAGAGAAGAAATATTTTGGACCTTTGAATGAGGTCGTTTGTCAATTAATGGTTGATTCTAACCTCCATCATTTAATAAACTTAGATGAGTAGTTTAATGTATTATTCTGAATAACTCATTTTAATGATTAATGGGTGTTAATTTTAATAATATTCGTTTACTTTCAGAATTTACTTATATAAGGTCAGGTCCTTAAGCCTAGACAGAAAGAAGGATGGAGAGCACCATCGACTTACCCTGTCAATTCAATCCAGTGGCGGGGTGTCCCTAATTTGCACTATGTCCGAGAGAGGACAGATCCCCCTGGTACCAAGTGCTGGTATACAAAAGGTTGAGGGCATAGTTGTAGAGGCCGTCCCCCCCCCCCCAAAAAAAAAGCCGCTGAGAGGAAGCATGGGGGAATAGTACAAACAACTTCCCCAGACCCCATCAGAGAGTTCAAGTCAACCGAGTGATGGGGCCTCCCTAATTTGCCCTCAGGCTGGGGGGGCGTGCAGCTCCGGGTACCAAGTATAAAAGGCTAGCCAGGGTAACCTCCTCCTTGACAGGCGAGTGGAGATGAATAAATGATGTTGAAAGAATAAAACCGGTGCCAATCGACCCACGGAAGGCTACCGAGTGTTTGCAATGCGACACCCCTCGGACCCTAGATGGACGCAGTCAAAGGCAGCGTCTCACTTTGGGTCCCAATTCTATTTCTTGGCAACATTCGTCGAACTGAATCCTAATTCCTTTCGCATCGCAATAAACCATGACTTAAAATACCGCTCCTCATACTATTTTTTTTATTATAGGCCCCACTTACCCCAGCAATGTCTAGGCTAAAAAATGGGACGGGAATAAGCGACATAAGAATCCACTCCCTCCCGACGGGGTCCTGCCCCAACCCCCTCATCCTACCCAACTACCACCCGCTCCCGCCGGCTGTGAACGGCGGCCAGAGAACCGCCTGATTGGAACCACAACACAACCTATAAAAATGCTCGACCGAAAGTACCTTCCCCCCCCTTAAAAACGTACATGCATGTACACAAACACATCTCTTACACACACGCATGAGTACACAGAGATCGGCCGGAATCAACTCCACAAAATATTCATTCATCCAATTTTCGCCCGAGCAAATCCAACAACAGGAGCCGTCAACACCTATCACCCCCCTACGAAGTGTGGCCGATGCGCATCATCACCACTATAACTACCCACCCCCTCACGCCAACTTGGACCTTGCTAGCAGAGCAGAAGGACCCCAACACTCATTGCCATAACTCGACAAAAAGCGTCCTTCTAATCCCTCATACCCACACACTCAATCTCTCATTTATGTATATGCACCTTTGTGCCGGGGTAACGTGTTCACCCTAAGCGAGTTTCTCTTTTCGCCCCAAACCCCACCACCCTCTCTCTTCACTTCTCTCATCCACATCACTCGAACGGTGGGCATGATGCCCAAGGGCTCTGCTCACCCTCTTGGCGCAACGGCACATCTTACACGCTACAACCACACTCAGTTTCACCCTTTCAGAGCACTGCTGCCACACCCTCTTTACTCGTACCACCCTGCTCTACACTTGATCTCACTCTATCCCACACAAACTCTTCATTCTCTTTCATATTTGTCTCACAAGGAGCAAGCAGATCTGCAACCTCCCCATTTTAAAGGCAATGACTACCCCCTTCCCCTCATCACATCTACCCCTGACATTCCACACATGCGCTCGATTTACACAGTGATGCGGATGAGCCGGCCTGACCGGAAGGGGTCCGCTACCACCCCGCCCATTACCGTCATTCTGAATTGTGCAACTTCCCAGGCCATCGACCTCTATCCGGGTTTAGCCACTTTCACCAGCATGCCACCTTTCGGCAAAAACAAGAAAAGCCGCTTCTTAATCTTATATTATTATTATTATTTTTTTTTTTTATTAATTATTCTTATTATTACGCCCATGATCTTGAAATGCCTCCCTTTCCAAGCGTTTACGAGCCAAACCAACGAGGACATCTCCGACAGCCATCGTGTGAGAACAGCTTCGTTAACAAAAGGAGAAGTTGGGGTAAGGGAAAATCTATGGAAAGTTTAGTCCCGGAGTATTCGAAAGAGACTACGGGGCGGGGGAGAGGGGAAAGGACAGGCAATTCCACTTAATTTGTCCAACATTTACAAGCACCCCCCTTCCCCTGTGAAGGCCTCAATCCTTCTCATTCGGTTCTTCAAATGTCTGTCATCATCCTCTCTGCTCGCAAGACCTAAATCATCAGGTAGTCAATGTCTCACCTCCATAAATTGACGGCTCCGGAATAATTGGGATTTTTACAGCGCGTCCCAAACACTTATTTTCAGCCCTCCACCAGACGGAAAATTGTGGCCTTGCGTTTAAATGGTCTCTATCATAAACTCACAGAAAAAATAAATAAAAAGAATAAAGGAAACAAAAATGATAATAATATTTAAATAAAAATATTACTAATGCTAAGTGGAGATCCGAACTAAGGGTCTCAATATAACAACCGGAGCAATGTGCACTCAAATCGCATCCCGCAACTAACCATAATCAGTTTGGCTTAACTTCGTAATTCTTTGAAATCTTTGCCCTAACCATTAGAACAAGAAGTCCGGGGTAAGGCAGGAAAATGGTCTATAAATCCGGGACCATCAAGCAAGAGACTGGGGTCGTAGGGTTTGGATCTTGGGTTACGAAACCCCTCGTTGTAGATTGTAGAGACTAATGAATTATGTCTCTCCATGACCTCTAGAACTAAGCTTCTTTGTTTCTATTTCACTACATCTCAAGTATTGCGTGACTTCGTTGGATTAAGCACGAAATTCGCTATTAGAGTAGAGCAGAAAAGAGCAGAGTATAGAATTACGGAGTAGAAAGGTAGAGCATGGGGAAAATTACAGAGAAGAGAAGCAGAAGAAAGAATTACGAAGTAGAAAAGACAGTAAAAGCATTGCGGAGAATGAATGACCTAAGAGAATTACGGAGTAGAAAAGCAGAGCATTGAAGAAAATTGCAAAGAGAAAGAGGGCAGAAAATTATTTTTTTTATTCGATAACTCCCAATTAATTAAAAATTCAGCCGAGTACTAGGCTATTGTAAAATTCCGACAAAAAAACATCACACAAAAGAAACGAACAAACAAAATGAAAAAAAAACCAAATGAATTCGTTACTATTCTTTCTCTGATTATCTGTGTTGAGACTGTCTGTGTGTCCCTCTTTCTTTTCTTATTTATATGTGGGCCTTTAATGCAGAGGGCGTGGCCTAGAGATGGGACGGCTAACGTCGGACGGCCTACCTCCATTTCTGGTCCTTTCTCCAACCTCTGTCAGGGCTAGGTAGCCTGTGTACAAGGTGTGTACATTTACATGATAAATTCTTATTTCTATAATTTGATATTATTTTCGCTGCACCATCTCTTATGGTCAACAGCTGTGTTTACTCGGGCTCCTCCTTAAATATCCGTCTTTGATAATTCTATCTCGAGACACAACTTGGGCAGCTTTATCAAACGCAGGTGTTCAACCATTTCTTTGCTGCTCTTTGTCTCTCACGCTTGCTTGCTTACATATATGTACATATACAAAACCTATCCTATTTCTAATACACAATCGAATCTTTACATTTAATAGGGCATGCTTGGATTTAATAGGACCAATTCGGGACCATTTGTGGAGTATTCTTTCAGGCCTATTTAATCCAGCAATTTTGGTGCCAGAAGTCTACCTATGCGTAGGCCGACCACTACAGACGCTTTCTTGCTGCTCCATTGGGCCGGAGAGGCCTTCTCCCACCTGCACTCAAATCGACGATCTTGTAGAAATTCAGAAATAAAGATTTTGAGGGCAGCATGGAGAGTCTCTAAGCTGTCCTATTGCCATGCGTCGTCATAGGCCTTCTTCAGATCGAAAAACACCGTGGCGTAGTGCAGTCTACGAAAAGAGGCTCGCAGAAAGCATACGGAGTAGAAAAGCAGAACATTGAAGAGAATTATTGAGAAGAGAAGCAGCGTTGAGAATTACAAATTAGAAAAAAAGAGTATTATATAAGTAAAAAAGTAGAGAATTACAGAGTAAAAAAGAAGATCATTGCAGAGTATAACAAAGAAACCCAGTACAGAATTAGGGAGGAGAAAAGCAGAAGCCGGACTGCAGAAAAACAGATCGTCTCTTTTTTCATGTACCAATTGCTCTCAATTTGCACACGCGGCATGTTAAGAGAAATTGGAAAAAACCGGCCTAGGTAGAGTGATCTCTCCCAGTTTGCGAAAAGCGAGCACACATCTAGCAAAAATACCATGCCTCGCTCATCTAGGTGCGGATTATGGCATACGTGACATCGTACTGACCAGCGGCGGTGTCGGCACGTGAAGCGAGTGATACGCAACTCACTCAACGTAAACCTGGCGTTGAGGGGTTCTCCTCCTCTGGAGAAGTCCAGTCGGCGGCCCTCCGCGACATCATGACGTACATTGAATGCTGGTAGAGCATCATCCCGGCTATAGAATGTAAAGAAAGCGGTCGCGAAGGACTCTGCCACGGGTGCAGGCTCCGAAATCGCAGTCCTATTCACGTGGAAAACGGGAGGTGATTCTGCGAGAACTTTACCAGAAGCCTTTTGACTCACAACACACCTCTGCTAGAGGGGTCTTTATATTAAGAGAAGAGACGTATTCGTGCCAAGAAGAGCGGCAGGCGTGCTTTGAAATATACCGGAACCTAGGAGGTGGAGTATGCCTAGGATATACTAGGCTAGGCTATAATATGATACGCTTGGCTATATTATGTTAGGTGGGGTCATAAATCAGAATAAGTGAGGGCACGCGACTTTTTGGTCAGCAGACCTTGTTTTTCTTTTGTTTTAGTTTGAGAATTATGTAATATTAAATTGTGTTCTAAAAATAATTAAATAATTATCAGTCTATATTTCTCGTTTCCACCCTGTATCTACTGAAAAGTTAATGACGAACTTTGGAAGGCATTCCAACCCATCTAACTGAAAATTTCAAGGTAAAGCTCCCCGTCCCCTCCCCACCCTACCTATCTAAAGTCAAATTTTATGTCATTTTGACGAAATAAGAGAACAATTCCTGAAAAAATCTTTCAAATTTGTTCTGTAATCACGTCCTTGAATTTGGGTGAATTTTCCCCTCCATTAATTCATCATTGAATTTTGGGTGAATTTTTCTCGTCCATTCATCTCGGAATTTTGATTTGTTTTCCATTGATTCGGCGCCTCAAAAAATTCCATAAATAAAAAAAAAATCGGAATGAGCAAATAGAGTTTTACTAACTGCGGTCATGACGAAGCAAAAAACAAAACAAAAGAGAATAAAAAAAATGAATTTAGATACTATTTAAACCAAATCGGAGGAAGATATTTAAAGATAAAACAATGGACTTAGATGATGAGAGCCAAAATTGTCAATAGCATCGTTAAACCTATCTAAATCTATGAACATCGAAACATGAAATCCCCCCTCCCCCACTTGTTTTGAGGAGAAAGAGGGTTTGCATGGAACAAGGGCAACCGGCGCAGGGAAGGTGGGGGGGGATAAACAAAAGTCTTTGTCACTCTGTCCCTGAGATCAATTTTTTGGTAAACGCGTCTCAGGTTGCGAAATAAAATACTTTGCCATTTTATTTTTCTGGTTATTTTTTTATTTGTTAAATATTTTTCAATATAAATGCATAAACATTAGTTTGATTATTTTTTTTGACATAATTGCCTAAATATTTTTCCCTTCTTGTGTTTTACGGGTGGTTGTCATTTGACTTTTCCACAAGAGTGGTAACTTAAATTGTCATTCGAATAATACTAATAATAAATACAATTTCCTGATTTCAAACTTCCGGCCATCTCCTTTATCCAGATGGTTCTAATTATAATCTATCACTTTTACCAAGGAAGCTCAGTGATTATAAGTACCAGAAAAAAATGGTTTCATTAGCTAAATTTCTCTTTTACTGGTCAATGAGGTTCGGTGTATATGGGAAAAATAGCGGAAAATTCTGGTGCTTTTGTCTACCATTTTTACCACAGAAGCTCAGGAGAGTATGAAGAATTACGGGAAAATTCGCTAATTTGGTTTAACTTATTAATTTTACCAATGATGCTGGGTGACTGAAAGTATTGGAAATTTCGATTACTTGAAATAAATGTATGTGACTTTTACCAAACATGTTGGTAATTAACCGGAGTTACCGGTAATTATTCGGCTGTCTTGGAATAAATTTCTTCAAGCCTGCTCACCTTCCTGTCGTCAGCTAGGTGGAGGAGTTTTGCTATACCAGTCATTTCGTTATTCCTTTTATTATTATTCTGTATTCACTTCTGGCTTTTCCATGAGTGGACATGTCTTTATTGGATTACGTGTCTTCGTTGTCAGTGGGGAAAGAAAATCCAGGCAAGAAGAGGCAGAATTATTAGAATGAACGAGTACGTGTACGCTTAACGAGGGAATTTCCGTCAGAAGTTTTTCTGGGGAGGATTGTAAAGAAAGGGGTAAAATTAAAAGCTGAAAATGTGCTGAATGAATAGAGGACAAGTAAACAACTTCAATTAATAAAGACGGAGGGAATGTGAGAGTCCTGAAACCACCACCGTTTTACAACGATGCTCCTCAGAGGGGTTCTTGGTCTACAAGACAGTAAGGAGTTCTTAACCTGTTGTCTTCAGATAGGAAAATGTGGTCACGGAACTCTAACGACCGAAAGGGACGATTTGTTGCCATTTACAGATGCGTGCAGAAGTATACATAGGTAAGGTTAGACACGAAGTGTAATGTAGGGCCCATTTGTATATTCATTAAGTTTGAATCCGTTTTTCGTGTTTATCTTGTAGCAGGAACACTCGTTTCTAGGCAGGAAATATCTGTTCAAATCATTTAGAAGAGGAGATTATATATAGTAAATAAATGCTGGTTTCGTATACGAGTCAATAGTATGAGAGTGCAAACGTATAGGCAACATGGATAGCTTTTGTGATTTAATGATTAAATAGGCATTTTTGCATATAAGCCCGACACTCGCGGAGTTTTTTAAAACGTCTTCGAGATTTGCCATTCGTTGTCACATCGCCGAGGAAACATTTCCAAGAGCACAATGGTGAAGACCGCTGAGCCTTCAGAATCTACAAGAAACCATATTATTAAACTGCATAAAGGCCGGCCATAGATATTGAAAAATTCCTCCAGAGGTAAACATTCCAATTTCTTTTGTAAGGATTATTATGAAGTATAAACTTAATGACATTACAGTCCGCGTGGTCGACCAAAGAAACTGAACCATTGAGATGTTCGGTCTATGAAGAAGATGGAAACAATCGTAAGACTTCTTCAAATAAGGTACAAGCAAATCTTGCAGCACGCGCTACAGATGCACACGCTTCAAAAATACATCGTTATTTACACCAGGAAAGATCTCATGGGCGTATCCCTAGAAGGAAGTCTCTGTTGAAGAGAGCTCATAAAGATGCCTGCTAAAGTAAATTAGATAAAATACTGTCAGCAGATGAGACAAAACTCGAGTTCTTGAAGAAACGACGAACTGTCCGTTTAGTGAACATCCAGCGAAGCTGTCATAAAAAAGAATATCGTCCCTAGTGTCAAACATGGAGGAGGATCGATTATGTTGTGGGGATGTTTCGCTGTTGCTGGCACAGGTGCATTAAAAGTGATAGATGAGACAATGGATTCTGAAAACTATCAGCGTATTCTTAATGAAAACGTGAAGCAATCGGCGAAGAAACTGTGACTTGGAAGGCATTACTTCACCTTTCAACAAGACAACGATCCTAAACATACCAGCAAATCTACTTACAAATACCCAACACAAAACATCATTGTACTCAAGTACAAGGTTTGAACCCCATCGAATATCTGTGGAAGGAGCTGGCTTCCGCACTTCCCCCATTGAAGGCCTACTTGTCGATGCTGGGGAGATGCCACTCGCTACATCTTACTGCGGCGACTGCGTTGTCCCCCAGACTGTTCGGCACATTATTGTTGAATGTTCCAGTCTGGGTGATCTTCGTACATGCTACCTGTCCCAGTAACGGGATGAGCGTGGTCGCTACCGCTTGTCCCTTGTACTCGGGACGCGTTCGTGCACACTGACTTGTGAACTTTTATGACTTTTTGTATGACGCTTTACTCCTCCACTTTATTTAACTTTTTGCTGTTATTTTTTATAGGTTGCTCGTTCCAGTGCCGGGGGGGAGACGTGACTACCCCCCACACCGGAGCGGGCATGTTGCCCTTTTCATTTTTTTTATTGTTTTTTTGTTTTGTTTTGCATATTTTATCCTCAATGTAGCCTAGTACTAGGCTGTCATGAGTACGGCGACTTATGCCCAAGTAGGCAGTCGCCAGTTGGCTTTATAAAAATGAAAAAAGGAAGTGTGTGAACGAGAGACGCTCTCATAACAAGGAATAGGAAAATACTAAAGAATAGTGGAATCAAATCCTTCCAGAGACGTGCACGAATCCTGTTATTGAGGCTAAAGGGAGTCAAACCAGATAGCACGAATCCTGTTATTGAGGCTAAAGGGAGTCATACCAGACAGCACGAATCCTGTTATTGAGGCTAAAGGGAATCATACCAGATAGCACGAATCCTGTTATTGAGGCTAAAGGGAATCATACCAGATAGCACGAATCCTGTTATTGAGGCTAAAGGGAGTCATACCAGATAGCACGAATCATGTAATTGAGGCTAAGGGGAATCATACCAGATAGCACGAATCCTGTTATTGAGGCTAAAGGGAGTCATACCAGATAGCACGAATCCTGTTATTGAGGCTAGAGGGAATCATACCAGATAGCACGAATCCTGTTATTGAGGCAAAGGGGAATCATACCAGATAGCACGAATCCTGTTATTAAGGCTAAAGGGAGTCATACCAGATAGCACGAATCCTGTTATTGAGGCTAAAGGGAGTCATACCAGATAGCACGAATCCTGTTATTGAGGCTAAAGGGAATCATACCAGATAGCACGAATCCTGTTATTGAGGCTAAAGGGAGTCATACCAGATAGCACGAATCCTGTTATTGAGGCTAAGGGGAATCATACCAGATAGCACGAATCCTGTTATTGAGGCTAAAGGGAGTCATAGCAGATAGCACGAATCCTGTTATTGAGGCTAGAGGGAATCATACCAGATAGCACGAATCCTGTTATTGAGGCTAAAGGGAATCATACCAGATAGCACGAATCCTGTTATTGAGGCTAAAGGGAGTCATACCAGATAACACGAATCCTGTTATTGAGGCTAAAGGGAATCATACCAGATAGCACGAATCCTGTTATTGAGGCTAAAGGGAATCATACCAGAGAGCACGAATCCTGTTATTGAGGCTAAAGGGAATCATACCAGATAGCACGAATCCTTTTATTGAGGCTAAAGGGAGTCATACTAGATAGCACGAATCCTGTTATTGAGGCTAAAGGGAATCATACCAGATAGCACGAATCCTGTTATTGAGGCTAAGGGGAATCATACCAGAGAGCACGAATCCTGTTATTGAGGCTAAAGGGAGTCATACCAGATAGCACGAATCCTGTTATTGAGGCTAAAGGGAATCATACCAGATAGCACGAATCCTGTTATTGAGGCTAAAGGGAATCATACCAGATAGCACGAATCATGTTATTGAGGCTAAGGGGAATCATACCAGATAGCACGAATCCTGTTATTGAGGCTAAAGGGAGTCATACGAGATAGCACGGATCCTGTTATTGAGGCTAGAGGGAATCATACCAGATAGCACGAATCCTGTTATTGAGGCTAAAGGGAGTCATACCAGATAGCACGAATCCTGTTATTGAGGCTAGAGGGAATCATACCAGATAGCACGAATCCTGTTATTGAGGCTAAAGGGAATCATACCAGATAACACGAATCCTGTTATTGAGGCTAAAGGGAGTCATACCAGATAGCACGAATCCTGTTATTGAGGCTAAAGGGAATCATACCAGATAGCACGAATCCTGTTATTGAGGCTAAAGGGAATCATACCAGAAAGCACGAATCCTGTTATTGAGGCTAAAGGGAATCATACCAGATAACACGAATCCTGTTATTGAGGCTAAAGGGAATCATACCAGATAGCACGAATCCTGTTATTAAGGCTAAGGGGAATCATACCAGATAGCACGAATCCTGTTATTCAGGCTAAAGAGAGTCATACCAGATAGCACGAATCCTGTTATTGAGGCTAGAGGGAATCATACCAGATAGCACGAATCCTGTTATTGAGGCTAAAGGGAGTCATACCAGATAGCACGAATCCTGTTATTGAGGCTAAAGTGAGTCATACCAGATAGCACGAATCCTGTTATTGAGGGTAGAGGGCATCATACCAGATAGCACGAATCCTGTTATTGAGGCTAAAGGGAGTCATACCAGATAGCACGAATCCTGTTATTGAGGCTAAAGGGAGTCATACCAGATAGCACGAATCCTGTTATTGAGGCTAAAGGGAGTCATACCAGATAGCACGAATCCTGTTATTGAGGCTTAAGGGAGTCATACCAGATAGCACGAATCCTGTTATTGAGGCTAAAGGGAGTCATACCAGATAGCACGAATCCTGTTATTGAGGCTAAAGGGAGTCATACCAGATGGCACGAATCCTGTTATTGAGGCTAAAGGGAGTCATACCAGATAGCACGAATCCTGTTATTGAGGCTAAAGGGAGTCATACCAGATAGCACGAATCCTGTTATTGAGGCTAAAGGGGGTCATACCAGATAGCACGAATCCTGTTATTGAGGCTAAAGGGAGTCATACCAGATAGCACGAATCCTGTTATTTAGGCTAAAGGGAATCATACCAGATAGCACGAATCCTGTTATTGAGGCTAAAGGGAGTCATACCAGATAGCACGAATCCTGTTATTGAGGCTAAAGGGAGTCATACCAGATAGCACGAATCCTGTTATTGAGGCTAAAGGGAGTCATACCAGATAGCACGAATCCTGTTATTGAGGCTAAAGGGAATCATACCAGATAACACGAATCCTGTTATTGAGGCTAGAGGGAATCATACCAGATAGCACGAATCCTGTTATTGAGGCTAAGGGGAATCATACCAGATAGCACGAATCCTGTTATTGAGGCTAAAGGGAGTCATACCAGATAGCACGAATCCTGTTATTGAGGCTAAAGGGAATCATACCAGATAGCACGAATCCTGTTATTGAGGCTAAAGGGAATCATACCAGATAGCACGAATCCTGTTATTGAGGCTAAGGGGAATCATACCAGATAGCACGAATCCTGTTATTGAGGCTAAAGGGAGTCATACCAGATAGCACGAATCCTGTTATTGAGGCTAAAGGGAATCATACCAGATAGCACAAATCCTGTTATTGAGGCTAAAGGGAATCATAGCAGATAGCACGAATCCTGTTATTGAGGCTAAGGGGAATCATACCAGATAGCACGAATCCTGTTATTGAGGCTAAAGGGAGTCATACCAGATAGCACGAATCCTGTTATTGAGGCTAGAGGGAATCATACCAGATAGCACGAATCCTGTTATTGAGGCTAAAGGGAATCATACCAGATAGCACGAATCCTGTTATTGAGGCTAGAGGGAATCATACCAGATAGCACAAATCCTGTTATTGAGGCTAGAAGGAATCACACCAGATAGCACGAATCCTGTTATTGAGGCTAGAGGGAATCATACCAGATAGCACGAATCTTGTTATTGAGGCTAAAGGGAGTCATACCAGATAGCACGAATCCTGTTATTGAGGCTAGAGGGAATCATACCAGATAGCACGAATCCTGTTATTGAGGCTAAAGGGAGTCATACCAGATAGCACGAATCCTGTTATTGAGGCTAAAGGGAGTCATACCAGATAGCACGAATCCTGTTATTGAGGCTAAAGGGAGTCATACCAGATAGCACGAATCCTGTTATTGAGGCTAAAGGGAGTCATACCAGATAGCCCGAATCCTGTTATTGAGGCTAAAGGGAGTCATACCAGATAGCACGTATCCTGTTATTGAGGCTAAAGGGAGTCATACCAGATAGCACGAATCCTGTTATTGAGGCTAAAGGGAGTCATACCAGATAGCACGAATCCTGTTATTGAGGCTAAAGGGAATCATACCAGATAGCACGAATCCTGTTATTGAGGCTAGAGGGAATCATGCCAGATAGCACGAATCCTGTTATTGAGGCTAAGGGTAATCATACCAGATAGCACGAATCCTGTTATTGAGGCTGAAGGGAGTCATATCAGATAGCACAAATCCTGTTATTGAGGCTAAAGGGAATCATACCAGATAGCACGAATCCTTTTATTGAGGCTAAAGGGAGTCATACTAGATAGCACGAATCCTGTTATTGAGGCTAAAGGGAATCATACCAGATAGCACGAATCCTGTTATTGAGGCTAAAGGGAATCATACCAGATAGCACGATTCCTGTTATTGAGGCTAAGGGGAATCATACCAGATAGCACGAATCCTGTTATTGAGGCTAAAGGGAGTCATACCAGATAGCACGAATCCTGTTATTGAGGCTAAAGGGAATCATACCAAATAGCACGAATCCTGTTATTGAGGCTAAGGGGAATCATACCAGATAGCACGAATCCTGTTATTAAGGCTAAGGGGAATCATACCAGATAACACGAATCCTGTTATTGAGGCTAGAGGGAATCATACCAGATAGCACGAATCCTGTTATTGAGGCAAAGGGGAATCATACCAGATAGCACGAATCCTGTTATTGAGGCTAAAGGGAGTCATACCAGATAGCACGAATCCTGTTATTAAGGCTAAAGGGAATCATACCAGATAGCACGAATCCTGTTATTAAGGCTAAGGGGAATCATACCAGATAGCACGAATCCTGTTATTGAGGCTAAAGGGAGTCATACCAGATAGCACGAATCCTGTTATTGAGGCTAGAGGGAATCATACCAGATAGCACGAATTCTGTTATTGAGGCTAAAGGGAGTCATACCAGATAGCACGAATCCTGTTATTGAGGCTAAAGGGAGTCATACCAGATAGCACGAATCCTGTTATTGAGGCTAGAGGGAATCATACCAGATAGCACGAATCCTGTTATTGAGGCTAAAGGGAGTCATACCAGATAGCACGAATCCTGTTATTGAGGCTAAAGGGAGTCATACCAGATAGCACGAATCCTGTTATTTTGGCTAAAGGGGGTCATACCAGATAGCACGAATCCTGTTATTGAGGCTAAAGAGAGTCATACCAGATAGCACGAATCCTGTTATTGAGGCTAAAGGGAGTCATACCAGATAGCACGAATCCTGTTATTGAGGCTAAAGGGAGTCATACCAGATAGCACGAATCCTGTTATTGAGGCTAAAGGGAGTCATACCAGATAGCACGAATCCTGTTATTGAGGCTAAATGGAGTCATACCAGATAGCACGAATCCTGTTATTGAGGCTAAAGGGAGTCATACCAGATAGCACGAATCCTGTTATTGAGGCTAAAGGGAGTCATACCAGATAGCACGAATCCTGTTATTGAGGCTAAAGGGAGTCATACCAGATAGCACGAATCCTGTTATTGAGGCTAAAGGGAGTCATACCAGATAGCACGAATCCTGTTATTGAGGCTAAAGGGAATCATACCAGATAGCACGAATCCTGTTATTGAGGCTAAAGGGAGTCATACCAGATAGCACGAATCCTGTTATTGAGGCTAAAGGGAGTCATACCAGATAGCACGAATCCTGTTATTGAGGCTAAAGGGAGTCATACCAGATAGCACGAATCCTGTTATTGAGGTTAAAGGGAATCATACCAGATAGCACGAATCCTGTTATTGAGGCTAAAGGGAGTCATACCAGATAGCACGAATCCTGTTATTGAGGTTAAAGGGAATCATACCAGATAGCACGAATCCTGTTATTGAGGCTAAAGGGAATCATACCAGATATTAATTTGATGTTGCCATTATTTATGTGTCTCATGTTTTCCGATAAATAAATCTTTGTCATTGTTAGACCGGCTTTTATTTTACTATTTTGTATGATATGTTGCCGCAATGGAGTGGTTTATGTAGCTAATGCCGATATAATATGCAAGTCTAAACCTGAAAATAGGAATCATAAAGGTGTTGCCTAACTTATGCATCTGTAATATAAAGGGATTTTAGGCCCCCCCCCCCCAATATTTTTGCTCTAGTAAGACTAATGCTTTATTTTTAAACCATTTAAAAAAAATTCATACAAATATTAAAAAAAATAAATGAATCAAAAAAGTCCAGATAAGTAGGAATTTATATATTTATCGGAATATAACAAATATTAAGTCCTTATAGACCTAAGGCAGAGGTTTCCACATCCTGGGGTCATGGTAAACTTTCGGTAGGTCCATTAAGCGATTGGAAAATTATGCTACTGCAATTTTCCTGAAAACGAAATATATTTTGCCAAGATTCCTGGAGATTACGAATCCATTGCAGGAAACGGGAGTACCCCAGTACCATACTGAATTGGTGCTCATGTCCTACTGTATGGTAAAAAAGTGACTATTGTTCTTGTACAGAGGAAAGGGGTTCAGTTGGATGAAAAATATTGATGGGGAGCCATATGAAATAATTTTGGTAAGGGGGCTATGCATGGTACATGGGGGTTAAGAAATATGGATATTAAAATATAACGAATTTATTTGTTCGCTCTAGGGACTTGAAATTGGAGACCTCTTGTGACCGAGTGGATAATACCCTGGTTTTCCATCCTTGGTACTCTGGTTCGAATCGCATTCAGTGCAGGTAGGGACTCCAGTCAATCATGTGGGGCGATTCTCGCGAATGAGCACGGGGGCAGTTAGCCAATCACAAGGCCGCGGTCTCTTAACCATTCGCGCGCACACAACACATCGCTCTTCTGGATATGGAACCCGCCGAAACGGGTTTTGTATCCACACTTTCCTGGGTGGCTGTCCTACGGGCCACGAGGGGTTCCCATGCCCCCTGTTTGGTCGAAAGTTACGTTACTTAAAATAAGCCGCTAGAACCAAAAAGAGCATCCGTGACAAAGTTGATGAGGAAAGAAAATGGTCAAGTTGTAGGGAAGTGAACAGACATATATGGAAGCTATATTGACCCCTTAAGCACCTGCGAGTGTTGGCGCAACACGCCAAGGGGTTACGCAATCCTCCAGATGTAAGCTGTAGCATGGTTAGTTGGAGAGAGAGAAAAAAAGGGGCATAAAAATAAATAAAAAAATCATTTAAAAAAATATCTAAAAAAAAATAAATATAAAAGCGATGGAAGAAGGAAATAAAAAGACATAAGAGCACATGAAAGCTCCAAATAACCAGAACCATAAGTAAAAATAACAAAAAAATTACAGCGTTCGCTAAACTAAAAGAAACCTAAAACAAACAAAAGAAAAATAACCTCAACAAAAAACCCGAGAACCTCAAAGGCTCCTTTGCTGCAAATAAAAATAATACAACGAAAAAGCAAAACACAATGTAAAGCGAAAGCGTTGCTAGGCAACCCCGGACATAGCACCATCGCCATCATTAAAAATCACTTATCACAATCAAAACCTCTCCTCATTCATATCATCAAAGCCATCACTTACACAATCTTTTACACCTTTTCTATCTCTCTCCCACACTTTCACCTCTTCTTTTATCCCTATCCCTAAGCATAAAACGACAGAGAAATAAAAAGATAGAGACAGAGAGAGGAAAGGAGAAGTAGAGAGATTGTGAAAGAAAGTCAGAGAAATGGAAGGACACAGATGTATAGAGGGGAAATGGGGGGGGGAAGGGAGATGCGGGGAGGGTTTGTGTGGAAGAGCAAGGTAGGGTGAGGAGAGGGGAGGGAGGAAGAAAGGCGATGTAGCGATGGTGTGTGCGGAAGGGAGAGGAGAGAAAGATGTGAAGGGAGAAATGTGGAGTGGGCAGGGAGGGCAAGAGATGGGAAGGGGGCGAGAGAGGAAAGAGAGTCGAAAGAAGGGGGGAGGGGCGAGAAAAGGAGAGCGATTGGAAGAGAAAGGCAGAAAGATGGAGAGACTCAGACAGTTTGAGAGAGAGGGAGAGGAAGAGATGGGGAAGGGAGAGACAGAGATGAGGGAGGGAGAGAGGGAGAGGCAGATATGAGGGAGGGGGGATGTTTTCATCATTTTAAGAGCCCATCTGGCGACTGCCAATTAGGGCAAAAGTCGTCGTAATTAACGGAAGGCCTAACGCTAGGCTAGATTTAAAAAAAGCCCCCCAAAATAACAAAGATAAAACAGAAACAAAGGCAAGACACAAGCTAAACAAAAAAAACAACAACAATAAATAAAAACAAAAGCAACAAGAAGGAGACGAGCCCCGGCGGTGGAGGTAAGCTCGACTCCCCCCGGCGCAGGAACACGTGACCTACAACAGAGTCAAATAAAATGGAGGAGGCCAGCCTCCTCCAAAAAGTCGTATAGTCCGCAAGTCTGTGTGCACGCACCAGTCCCAAGTACAAGGGACAAGCGTTTTGTATGGGGGGTTTAGGAGCCTATCTGGCGAATGCCCACTTGGGCATAAGTCGCCGCAATCACAACAGTCTAGCACTAGGCTACTTTAAAATAAGAATATGAAAACAAAACGATAAAAAGGGAAGATGGCAACAATCGGGAAGCAAACTTAAGCGTCGGGGGGGGGGAGGTCACCCTCCTCCCGGCGCAGGCACGTGCAACCTACAGAGAAATCAACAATAACAAAAAAAAACTAGTTAAATAAAGGGGAGAAGGCGGGCCTCCCCCAAAAGTCTATAAGTACACCAGTCAATGTGCACGAACTTGTCCTGAGTACAAGGGACAAGCGGTAGCGACCCTGCCAACCCCGATACCGGGACAGGTAACTTGCGCGGAGATCACCCAGACTGGAACATTCAACAAGAATGTGCCGAACAGTCTGGGAGACAACGCTGTCTTCACCGTGGGGCACTGGCGAGCGCTCCATCAAATGGCGGTGCGTGATGTGAGTGTGCCCAATTCGGAGACGACAGAAAGCAACCTGAAGCCTTCTCGGCATTGGGAGATGGGGGGGGGGGGGGTCCATGGGAACAGTCGCGGCGCAATGGCACGCAAATTTAAGTTTCCTTGGACCGTTTCTCATCTTCTTTGCTAAGCAGTCCGCAGAGCTGTCCGTATTCCTGCCATGTAGTCGGTGTGAGGAAGAGTGAAATGCTGGTCTGGTCGCAGAGTCCTCGCGGACTCTTTGGCGCGCTCATTTCCCGCAATTCCTACATGTCCAGGAACCCAGCAGAAGATAATCTCGACATCCGCCCGGCTCGACAAAACCGTGGCTTCAAAGATATCGTGAACCAGAGGATCCGGATATTCAAAATGCACCGAGACCACTCAGGGCACTTTGTGAGTCGCTATAAATCACAAACCGGTCTCTGAACCGGGCACGTCGCGTTATATCCTGTACCGAAGTGTATTGTAACAAGCTCGGCCGTGAAGTTACAGGTAGTGCAAGGCAGAGCCCTGTTGATTTCAAACAGAGGGGATACTGCGTGGAAACCGACGCCCCCCGCTTATGACTTAGAGCCATCCGTATACACTAGTACAGCTCTTGCGTAACAGGTAGTGTGCTCCAGAAAGGCCGAACGCAATACTCCCGGCGCTGTAGAGCTTTGGGAGCAAAAGCGTAGCAACAAATAGCCAAAGGGGTTACCCTCCAGGGTGGCGTCCTGGGCAGAACCAGGGGCCGTCACCGGGCCGAGATCTATAAGAGCTCTCGAAGGAGTTTCCTTGTCCTAAACTCAAAGGGCTAAAGATATGACTGGCTTCTCGGCGGCATAGGCACAGTCAATATCATATGCAGATGAAGTGGGAGCTGTTGGCGACTGAGGGAGGCGCCGAGCTCACGCGTCCAAGCAAGTAATGCACTGTGCACGGCGCAGAGCGATTGGTATCTTCCTAGGCTCTCCATGGGGGACGTGGGGAAGACACCGGTCGCCAGGCGAAAGCCAGTGTGGTGGATCGAGTACACCTTCAGTAATACACGCTCCCCTGCGAAAGCATAAGACTCGCATCCATAGTCGAGCTACGAACGAAAAAAGGAGTGATAAAAAAGTAAGGCATTAGCCCTATCACTGTCAGAGGCGCTGAACGTCAAGGAGCAAAGAATATCCATGGCGCAGGAACAAAAGACCCTAAGGCTGGTCGGTCAAATACAAGACGAAGGAAACGGTGCGAATCCATCACTTCAAGGCAAACCTCATTTAGAAACAGCTCTCTGTCAGGATGGACCAAGGAAAACCGAAGCCTGTGCGCTTCGGTATAGTGAGAGACGCGGTTCAATGCATGTTGGAGTTGTCGCTCCAGAGTGAGCATCTGGGCCGCGCCAAAAGAGATCAAAAGGTCGTCCAAGTAGAGCGTAGCGAAAACATCATTCAGCAGCACCGTGATGCCGTTGATGCTCAGGGCAAAGAGTGTGACAGTTAGGACACTTCCCTTCGGGACACACTCTTTTTGCTCCATTGGGCCAGAGAGGAGTCCTCCCACACGTATGCAAAATCGATGATCTCTTAAAAATTCAGATCTGAAGATTGGGAGGCGTCTCCTCGCCCCATTCGTGTGTAGATTCTCTATGATACCGTATCTCCATGCGGTAGCATAGGCATCCAGATCGAAAAACACCGTAGCGTAGCCTGTCTACGTCGGAGCAGAGCATCCGACGTGGAGTGGAACTTGCGGAAGCCGCGCTGTGCAGAAGACATGTAGCCTCCGGTAGCTAGAAAAAAAGCTGATCCAACATTTAGGAATTTCTCCAACAACTTGCATACGCTGGTTTGCAAAAAGCGAACACAGTTATTGATTTGCCAGTAGTCTGTGGAGTCTTGTTATAAATTGCCCCGAATCTTTCCCGTTAAGTGAAGACACGTATGGCCGCCAGAAGAGCGGGAGGCGTGCTTCGAAATATACCGGAACCTAGCCCTAGCTCGACGAAATTCACCGACAGTAATAACGTGCCGACGGCACTTATAAGTCTTCTGATTGAGGGCCGCATCACACTTGGCTGAGCACCATGGAAGCGGTCGGCGTGCAAAAAGGCGAGATGTTCTAGGAATAGTAGTAGGGTCAACGGCGATGAGGTTGCCGGAGAACTCAACGACCTAATCTCCTCGACTGCGACAGATAAATTACTCATTTTCTGAAATGCGGAACACCGCGTCGCGATAAGCACCACCGGGTCAGGCTATCAGGTGGCATCGGCATAGAAAATGATATTTGAATGGGATAGGGGTCACTAACATGGAGGTCATCGACTAAATACCCACCTCCAGCTCGTTGATCAGGTCGGCAAGCACGTGACATATGGGATTAATCGAGTATTATCTCCAGAGGGGGTGTCTACCGTTCAGATCTCCGAGCAAGAGAAAGGACCCCGGCAACCGTGCCAAAACATGGCAGAAATCCCCCGCGTTGAAGTCGGCTGACGGTGGAATGTACGCAGAAATAACAGTATACATCCGATCCAGGCGCAGCTGCACAGCTACTGCCTGAAAGGAGTTGTCTAAACCCAAGAGAAGAACGGAGACATTATGCAGGGTGTAAATGCCGCATCCTCCTGCGGAGGCCCATCCCGTGATGGTGGGGTCGAAAAACCAATATACCCCGGGAGGATGGGTAGGGGCGTCGCGCCTAGCATGCTCTTCTACAAAAAGATAACTAGGGGAAAATGGGCAGAGACGAGCCTCCGCAGCTCGTCCCAGTTGATCCGGCGTCAACAGCAATTCCATTGAAAGAATAGTCCCTCGAGACCTAGCTCGTAGGAGATGCGGTGCCCTATTCGAAGAGAGGACACTCACGGGGATGGTCGTACGCTTCCCGGAGGCAGAACCCCGGGCGCTGTTGGCCGGACAATGCGCTGAAGGAGCTCTCTCCTTTGAGGACTCTTTGGGGGAGGTTGGGATCGCCATGCGAGTCTTTTCCTCCCTCCGCCTCGAAACCTTAGGCAGACGGGGTGGTTTCGGAGGCGAGGGTCCCTCCTTTGGAGGATACACCGACTTCGAGTCCTCAACTTAGCACTGGATGTGGACGTAGGAGCCGAAGCTCCTTGGCAGCTTTAGTAACCCCGGAAGATGGGGTTGCTTCCTATGAGTCTAACGACTCGGTGGAGGCGCGCGACTGTTTCGCCTTACGGGAAACGATCACGCTTGAGCAAGGCAGGGGCAGAGAGCCCTGGTTTTAGCTAAGGCTGGGTGTGAGCCCTTTGTGCGGCCAGCTGTACCAGGGGAGCGGCCGGGGTGGGTAGAACCCACAAAAGGGTTCCGAATGGGCGAGGAAACGACCATGTTCATAAGCCTGGAGAGGGCAAGGAACAGAGAGTGTCTTTTTTTTTAACATTGATGCATAAGACGTCCCAGGCAGCGCCGGGTGCACCAGGACCAAGTCCTTAGCCTCGCGAAATGAGAGACGATCCTGGGCTTGAATAGCCAGGATTTCCTTTTCAAGGAGATACGCACCACATTGCTTCGAATAATGGGGGTGCGACTCTATGCAATTGTCACACTTGGCCACACACGATTTGCACTTATCTCGTGCGGCCTTGGAACAACTTAGACAAACTTCGGGTACTCCTTAATTTGCACGTCTACAGGAGTGATTCGTATGGGCGAAGCAGTTACAGTAGTAGCATCTCCGCGGAGGTGGCACGAATGCCTTCACGCGGTAGCGATACCAACCGGCATGCACCGAATCATGAAGCTTGTCACAGTCGAACGTGACGAAGAGTGTAGGGGTGGGTCTCGAGGCTCCTCTCTGTTTTCTCATCACACGTTCGACCTTAACCGCTCAATGGTCGGCAAACTTTAATGTGGTGTCATCTATTGAGTAGACAACGAGTTGCCTCGCATAAACCACTCCTTTCACAAAGCCCATGGTAGATTGCAGTGTCACACTCACTGGCGTGCCTTCAAGCGTTCGAAGGGCACTAAACATGGTCACCTCAGAGGGATTCATCGCATTCGCCAGAAGCGTCCCCTCCGAGAAACGGGTCACCTTTGGCTCTCTACCAATCACGCTAGCTAGTGTTCTCCTCTGATGGATCATGTTGCCCTTGAATAACATGCTGCGATTAGTGTAGCGAATAAGGAGAAAGCGTCTGAAGAGCAGCGGGATCGTAAACGCCAGGTAATCTCTGAATGAGCGGCCCCGATGTATTCGAGGTTCCGCTCTGTGTACTTGCAATTTTGGTCTTTTTCTGGAACTCCTTACCCGTGGGAACACTGGGGCTAGACGTGCCGATTTGACTTGGTCGCTTACTGAACCGGCAGCGGACCCGTTCGTCCCCGTGTCTCCGGTAGAGAGAGACGAGCCCCGAGTATTTTTCGTCTCCCTCCTGTTTCTTTTCTTTTTAGGAGAGGAGGGCGTGGAATGAATCGGCTTCTCTCCTCCACCAGAAGGAACCCTACGGCCAGATGGACCCCTCAGCAATATCCTTCTCTGAAATGGAGGTCTTGGCTGTCGAAGGGGCCTCCTGAGAAAGCACATATGGGGGGGGGGTACGGGGGAATTGGGAGGGTTTTAGTAATAGATTTTTATCATTGGGCATCGTGACCCTATTAAATTCACGGAACGCAAACGCTAATCACCCCACGCAGTAGCCCAATCTGCGAGGGCTGAATACGGGGCTGGCAAAGCCAGCTGCCGCCATTTGAGGCCACTCCTCCCGACTAGTGGCCAGGCAGCTGATCGGCATAGCGGCTTCACCTTGGGCTGGGCATAAAATTGATAGGCAGTGAAAGGAGAGAGAAAGGGTATGCGAGGAAGGTGAGGGTAGGGTGAGGCAGGTTGTTACCCCCCCCCCCAACCGGAGCTCAGGCGTGAGGGGGCATTGTATCCTCCCCCCTAGCCCCGATCCGGGATGGTTGGGTGAGAAGAAAGGTTGTAGGGAAGTGAGGAAGTAGGGTAAGAAGACAGGGTGTCAGAAAGAAGGTGAAGAGGCTAAGCTGAGGCCGGACGGGGCGCTGAGTCCCGTCAGCAGGAAAGCAAATCGCCGTTCCCCTTATAGAGGGAGAGGGAGATATGGGGAAGGGAGACGCTGAGATGGGGAAGGGAGAGAGGGGTGCGAGGGAGAGGGTAGATATAACATCTACCTCCCACCGGGAAGTCACGAACAGAAGAACCGCCACTCGAGCGTCTTGGTACACACACATACGCATCCCCAGTCCTATCATCTCCGTGTGCGTCCCTCGACGTGCTAAATTAGGCCCGCCCTTCCCCGTTCCAGAAGAATCGAGGTCGAGTTGCGAGTCGGGAGGGGGGGGGGGGTCCGGGGAGGGTTTCAGAGGGGTCAGAAGGTGCCGAATCCCCTTCCTACGAGGCGGGGCTACGAGGATGCCTTGATGGAGAGGCGTTCCAAAAGCTAATTTGGGAGTAATTAAGCGGAGACTCACCGGATTTCATTCAGGGACTCGGAAAAGAAAAGGGGCACTTCCGAGCAGGGGCGCCTGCAGATGGGGAGGAACTAACATTAAAAAAAAGTCGAAAGGATTGGAGGAGACTAAGGATCATGAAAAGGAGAAAAAGAAAATAATGAAGTGAAATGGATGGAGGGTGAAGGGAATGACGTCATCAATAAACGTGGCTCTTCAACCATGAATGTTGGGGCCTGAAGGGCACATTTTAAGCCTCCGGAAATAGGTACGTCAAAGACAAGAAAGACCAATGCGAACATAAACCCCATTTTCCGAGGACAAAGAAATCAAACAAAAAGAATATTAAGAAAATAGTGAAACAATGGAAAAACAAAATAACATGGGGAAAAAAAGAAAGAGGGGGAACTCAGAAAAGGCGAAAACATACTCAAGAAAAAAAAACGAGTAATAAAATGTAAAAACAAGGAAAATGAAATACACGAGTAAAAAAAAGAAAAATATACCATAAAAAGGAAAACAGAAAAGCAATAATAAACTAGAACAAGCGTAAAAACAAAACAAAATAATGATAGAATATTAACAAAAAAGAAAACGGAAAATTAAAAGTACGAAAAGGGGAAAACAAGGATTGAACATTGTAGGGGAGGAAACGCGAATAAGAAAACGAAAACAATGAGAAACGAAATAAAAAAGAACCACGAAAAAACAAGGAATAACGAAATTAATAAAGGAAAAATAATAAAAAGCATTAAAAAGGGGAAAATCAGAACAGAAATGCTAAACATCTTGAAATGGAGGGAGACGACAGACATGAGAAGAAATATGAGTATGAAGAGGGGGGGGGGGATCTTGTGAGCCTAGGCTTCGTAAGGCGTTGAGAAAAATTCGTAATTTTGTACGTACTTAGAAAATCACAGAAGCAAAGGTACAAACTCTAACAAATCCGAGGGTCCAAATTATTGGAGTCCCACCAAAGTATCGGATTTGTTTTGTACCACAGAATTTAATATTATTTAAATATAATTTGTGTGCATAGGGATTTGGGGGGGCGTGTCCGAGGGATGGGGGCGTGTGTCCGTAGTCGAGGATGAGAGGCTTCGAACTCACTTCATTGGTTCGAATGCGACGGAAAATGAATGAAGCCTTAATTGTCTAAATGGAACTGAGTTGCGTTGGAAAGGTGCAATTTAACTATAGTGACACCCCTCAAAATGCAGGAGGGGGGGGGGTGATCAATGATCAATGATGGTGTAAGTTAGAAATGTGTATGGATAGATAGGAGAAGAAAGTTTGAAGGTCTGTGTATATACGAGGGGCGATCAATAAGTTTTGCGAATTGGTAGGGTGAAACAGAGAAAGGGGGATGGCTGTTTGTGGGGGTGTTAGGACAAGTTATGACATGTCAGGACCTGCAGCCGCACGCTCCTGCCTCGTCTATTTAAGAAGCAGTAGCTGATCGCAGATCGTCAGTCACAAATTTTTCAACAATGGAGAAGGTTGAGCACCGCGCAGTGATCAAATTTTTGACCAAGGAAGGCAAGAATGCAAAAGAGATCCATGAACGCATGGTTGCAGTGTACATCGACACCGCCCCTTCCTATGCAACCATTGCTCGCTGGAATAGGGAGTTCCACCATGGTCGTGAGTTCCTTGAGGATGACCCCCGTCCAGGACGCCCGTCAGACGTGACCAACGAGGACAATGTGGCCCGTGTGTAGAGGATGATCCTCGAAAATCGACGGGTGAAGGTCGAAGAAATCGAGCGACAACTTGGAATATCACATGGAAGTGTTATCAACATCATCCACGACAATTTGGCCATGACCAAGATCTCTGCCCGTCGGGTCCCTAGAAACCTCACGCCCCATGATCGACTTCAACGTCGTCAAAGTCCACAAGGCCCGAGTTGCACAAGCTGCACCGCGCGAGTGCGGATTCGAGGAGCTCAACCACCCCCCCTACAGTCTAGATCTGGCCCCTAGCGACTACTTTTTATTTCACCAACTCAAGGCTGCACTGCTTGGACCCGGGTTTGTGGACGATGAAGATGTCCAACTCGCCGTCCAGGAGTGGATTGAACAGCAGTCGGGAGATTTCTGGTTGTCGGGAATTCGAAGCCTCAGGGACAAGTAACGCAAGTGCATTGAAGTCGAGGGTACTTATATTGAAAAATAATAAAACACTTTTTCTCATATCTTGTTTCCTTATATCCGAATTTCAAAAATATTGACCGCCCCTCGTATATATATTTATATATATATATATATATATATATATATATATATATATATATATATATATATATATATATATATATATATATATATGATTCTCCATAACATCAATAAATGAAGCTTGCGAGCCTCACATAATTCAAACAATATGATGCATCACATACATTTTTTTATCATTATCCATAGCATCAATAAATAAACTCACGTAATATACAGAATGTTTTGATGCATATCTTTCTTATAATTACTCATAACAACAGTGAATTATACTTAGGTAATTTATAAAATAGTTGGATCCTTCATACATATTTTTTTATAATTATCTGTAATGATCATTACTAAGTAAAAATACACAAAATCAAAACTATGTACCGATAACCAAAACTAAGTAATACTAATGATATGGATGGGTTTGTTTTTTCGCCACAAGCTCATTTATTCGAGGGGAAACTTTAGCAAGAGCAGAAGGAATATCGTGGTCAGGAGTTTTGAGTTTTGATCTCTATTTTGAGTGGTTTCCTAACAGCACTGAAAATGCTGACTCACAAAGCCATGTTGATGGAAATAACAATAGTGCTCGAATAGCATCTTTAGCAATCTGTCTGTATGAATTTCGCATCGACAACCAAAAATCACACATATTTCAGGTGCCTGCGGCACCTGAACATTTGCGGTAAAAGGATTCTTAAGATGCACAACTTCATCTTCACCAAGGCCTGGAAAATAGCCATCAGTTTCTTCCTCCAGCTTCATAAGATGTTCAGTTGCTAATTTTGTGATGTTGTTGGTATCAGATTAAGGATTTTGATCTAGAAATTCTGTTGCAGTACTAAACATAGTTAAGGTATCAGACTGGATATTTCCCCTCCACAAACTGTTATGTCTTTCCTTTGGAGACTCTGGTATAGCATATTCAGAGCATCAAATATAGGAACTAGGTAAGCAAGTCTCAGAATGACGGAATGATCTTTTAAGGAAGTGACAAAACTTTCTCAGTTGTGGGAATGTTGAAAAAAATTCCAGCAATTCTGTACAGTTGTGGTTATTCTCTCGGATCAAATGTACCCCTTGAAGAGTACAAATGTGCCACTGGGGGTACATGTACCCTAGATTGGGAACCCCGGATCTATAGGGTCATTAATGACTTTAAAAAGACTGGTTATACTCCCGTGAAGAAGTCTTCTGGACGTCCAGGAGCTTCAGATGAACGCCAAATTCGCCTTCTGGTAAGGTCCCAGCTCATGGATCGAGTTGCTTCAAATGCCAACTTTGCTCCCAATTGGAAATAAGTAGGTGCGAACGCTTTAGCGGGCACAGTGAGGCGGAAACCTTTCGAAAAATATCTCATATCGAGAAAGGCTGCGAAGAATCTTCATTTTACCACGAAGAACCTTACAGATAGGTTGAACTTTTGCAGGAAATATAGAGAATGGACGGTTGAAGACTAGGGCTAAGTGATATTCTCTGGTGAAGCTTCCTTACGCCTATTTGGTCTTTGGGATTTTTTTTCCCAAATTCCGCTGTACATTTCGCCGTTCATTCTTCTTTCGACTAACTCCATTCTTCCAATCCCTGATGAGCAGAAAAAGAACAAAAAAAAAAACCATGATTGATCTACCACCGAATTTGACTGTAATGGTGTGTAAGCTGCACAATTTTTTCTCCAAACTCTGCTTATTGAATTTTGACCGAAATGTGCTATTTTCGTTTGTTATGACCAAAATATTTGTTCGCAGAACGTTGCCGGTTTATTTAAATGTTCATTTGCAAACGCGACACGACCTTTACCGCGTTTTCTTGAGTGGACTAAGCTTTATGAGAGTACGAGAAAGGAAATCATAACGACGAGGCGTTCTACTTATTGTATCCTTGCAAACTTCAATTCCACTTGTGTGTTATCAGATACTGTTATAGCAAGTTTTTGAGCTGCACGTTCCGTTAACATCCGAGGGCGACCTGAACGTCAACGATCCAAAGGATGAATTGAATTACGAGATTTCCAGTTGCGTATTATGGTACCAACTGAATTTAGAGGTACTTTAAGCTGTACATAGATCTTTCTGTACTCAAGACCACTCTGATGAAGGTTGCAATGCGTTCATGAAGACTTTGACTGATTTGTTTGTTTTTTCCCATGATGAGGATGTTGTCGGTATGTCACTCTTGTAAAGAATGACGTGGTAGCATCCACGATGGCGAAAGAAACCTCGAATTTAGTTTAGAATACCAAACATATTCGGGAACAAATGAGGATTAGTTTTTAATAAGAAATATAAAAGATTTAACCTATTTATCATCACTAAATCTATAATTTAAGAAGGGGATTTTTTTTTGCGTATTTGAATAATAATTTCATCTTAGTTTCGTTATGACTTATGTTTTTTTATCAAAGTTCAGAAATAAATATATGTAGAGGAATCGACCCTCTCCCTCCTCTCTCAGTTGAGACATGGGACGTTGACCACAAACAGGCTTGCCGTGTAGACGCCACGGTTCAAACTCGACCACAGCGACCTCGCCCCTCATCCCGATGAAAAGCAGAACGGCTAAAACTGCAAGATCTCCCCTAAGAGTGTGTATTTATTTTCACCTCATGTACGAAATTAGAGATGCGTCTCCCTCAAGCCCGAAGGTTTATCAGGACCAGAGGTAAGACGTCCTGAGAAAAACTGTTGGAGGAGGAACATTCATGCGGCCCGCTTCCCCCTCCTACCCCTAACCCAGTGGGGTGACGAAGTCTATATACCAAAAACTTGGGAAAAAGGTGTTAGAATAAGTGAGTCAGGAAGGCTACGAAGTCCCCGGCAAGAGGCCGGGCTACCAAGAGAAGGGACTAAGAAGCAGCTCATCCTCAAGCTAGTTCTTGGTTATCAAACCGAACTTAAAGTTAACATGTCCGATCAACTTATTCTCGTCAGAGAACCTCCCCCTCCTTCCCTATCCTGGTATAGCACAAAGCACTGAGATAGTCC
Organism: Ceratothoa steindachneri; assembly: GCA_963969495.1. Taxonomy (NCBI): domain Eukaryota; kingdom Metazoa; phylum Arthropoda; class Malacostraca; order Isopoda; family Cymothoidae; genus Ceratothoa; species Ceratothoa steindachneri. The sequence continues at coordinate 178,574,795 of OZ018321.1, forward strand.
TCGCCCTTGAGGAATACCAGAACTAAGAAGAAGCTCATCCTCGAGCTAAGTATCCGGTGGTCACACCGAACTTTAAATTAACTTGATTTAAGAATCAAGTTCAACTTACTCTCGTCAGAGAACCCCCCTTCCCCTCCTCTTATCTTGGGTGCAGCCCAAAGCACAGAGATAGTCCTCGCCCTTGAGGAAGAACCCCGAGTGAACTCACCCCCAGCACTCTCCTGAGTCAAAGTATTCAAGTCCGGGCTCATCGCTAGCCAGTGCGAATTATTCCCCAGAATAATCTGAAGAGGAGAAAGGAACATTCTTTCACAATCCCGTGGTGATATCCTTTCCTGCTGAAGGCGAGTGAATCCCCCATCTGTCACACTAGCCAAAGTCCTCTGTGGCTTTCAAAGTTATTCCGTCTGCCACCAACCATCTGGCCGAGGCACGCGTCAACGAGCCAACAGGATTCCTCAGGTGTCTGGGCTCATTGAGTTCAAGGTCAGACTCAAACCCGTTGTCAGAGGGACCAAGGTATTTAAACTCCAGTAGAGACAGTTAGCATTTTTTATATTCTAGGGAGCGGTGGGTCAACCGTCACTATAATTTCGAGAGGTCAATTTAGAAAGCCTCATTAAAATTGATTGTAGTCATTTCTGTGTAGTTAGTATGTATTTTGCTTTGGTTCATGTTTATTTTTTTTTGTTTTAATTAAAGTTTTAGTTTGTTTTAACATTTTTTTATTCTATACTCGAATCGCTAAGTACGGCACAAAGAACCCTCAAAGTTGAAAGAAGTCAATAATCAAGTTAATAATAATAATCAATCAATCATATATATAACTCTTAGAGAGATATAACGTTAATCACGGAGTATTACGTAAACAACCCATACGTACGAACTCTCTTCCATCACTCGGTCCTTCCTATACGAACGACATAAATATTTGGTGTCAAGGTGTGGGGTCCTTCCTATACCACGACAATATTAAAATCGAAATTTTGTGAATTTTTTAAAACCCAACGAATTACAAATGGTGAAGTTCAGAAAATTTATTTTTATATATTTTCTTCTATAACTATATTTTAGCAACGTGATATTTTGAAAAAGGGGAAATAGTTTAGAGTTCCTTTTTAAAATTATTATAATTGGCGAAGTTCAGAAAATTTATTTTTATATATTTTCTTCTATAACTATATTTTAGCAACGTGATATTTTGAAAGGGGGGAAATTTAGTTTAGAGTTCCTTTTTAAAATTATTATAATTAGCGAAGTTCATAAAATTTATAAAAATTTAACCATGGCTGCTTTTTTTATAGCTTTTAATGTTAGTAACGAAGCCATTGACTGGTATGTATTTATACGCATGTGTTGTAAACTTTTGCGTTGTCAAATTTCACTATTGTTGATATAAAGTTTTTCCCGTTCACTACTTTCCATAGTATTTGTTAGATAAAGTTCCAAGTACGTTTTAAATTTCATTAATCTGCGTTAACTAGAAGTAAGTAAATTTGCATTTCTAACAGTGTTGTAAACTTTTGCAGCCCACTGTATATTTAACTTTCGCCACTTTCTCCTTCGTACTCCTGCCCCCCTATTAGTGTAAACAAGGGGGGGAGGGGCCCTTAGCTTCACCCTCTTTCTCTGAAAACAAACAACATAGTCTAACCATTGTGTTCCCGAAGATGAGCTTGTACGATCTAAAGACGTCTTGGATTAATAAAGAAAATGAATTAAGCGCTTTTTTGAATTACCTGGAAACACCGTCTATGGTTCTCTTATGACGCCTTCTTAAAAGAATAAACAAGAATATATATATATATATATATATATATATATATATATATATATATATATATATATATATATATATATATATATATATATATATATATATATATCGAGCATTCGTGACTTCCTCTGAAGTTGACATTTTGGCAGTCTTCTTTATCTCATGACAAAGGATGTGTGAAAGAATTTTTCTATTTTATTGACAAAATAAAATCTTTGGAATATTTTAATGCAAAAAACATAACTGACGGTTTAATTAACTGGATGCGAGAGAAAGATCATTAATAATATATTAGTGTAATAATAATCCGGTAATAATCTAGTTCCCCTCTGAGCATGTTTTTTTTTTCTTTTACAAGATACTAAAATGGTTAATTGGTAATGATTCTACCATTTCGACCGATTGAAACGAAAATAGAATGGTACCGATTAGGATGAATGTACGAATTAGTTTTAATCGCTTTAGTTTGATCAATTAGCAGCATATTCTTCTTGTTGAAACCAATGAATGAGTTGGTATTTACGATGAAGGGGGCGTAGCAAGTTTATCCGATAGGCGTGGCTATATGGTTTGGAAGACAGGGCGGTTCGAGTCAAGGAAACTTGATTCCAATACGGAGGAATACCTTTACTTATATCCAAACACACCAGTCCGATAAGTTATGTGACCAGCTTCGTGAGAATCATTGAGGGAGATATAGAGCGATAGATCGACGGACTCGCATCCCTATTATTTTGACAGCCTCGAGTTCTTTCCTTTATACACCTTCACACTGCAGTATATGTCACCACATATATATCATATTTAACCAAGAAAAGATATACAAGTATAATTTATTTTATTCACTTCGTTTAATAAAACAAAAAAACGTAAACCATCGAGAGCATCTGACGGTAAAGAGAAAGCAAATGAAATTCATAGAGGAATTGGTGATGTTGGGAGAAGTGAAAATGTCTAGGTATATAACTTAAGAGACGAAGAAGACATTACGGTGCCCTCGAAATAGGAAGGGCACACAACTCTCCTGGACGTCATCCCACTACTCATTAGCGAACCTAACATTTCGGTTAAGTTCGATCCCTAATACTCGAAATTTGAGGTCGGACTGGGGCTGGGGCTCGAACTAGAGAACTGGGTTCTCTGTCATCGGCGCAAGCGCTGTTAGGCTCTCAAAGCCTCAGCGCACTGGGGGGCGCTATGGCACTCAGTGCCATATGATAATAATAATAAAATTATTTTTAGAGGAACACATACATGTAACGTGAAATGTACACTCTCTCACAGACGACCCCTAGGATAGGGGAAGGACCCCTTCCCCAGGAACCACAACGCAAAATAAAGGTGACCAAAATCCTTACGTGTTGGGCCAAGATTCCCTCGTCAGTTTTCACTTCTTAGGGTAAAAAGGGGCATTGCGGGGAAATGAAAATAGATGGAGCATTTTAAAGCGAGATGTGTATATAAAAGAAACAGAGTGGAAGAGGTGTACGTGTGTATGATTTCTCGTTGATATGTGTATATGTACATGTGTGAGGCCTACAAGAGCTTTAAGTTTCATTTTGCTTAAAAACGACGCAATTTTCTTGGAATAACAACCCTGTTTTCTACCTCTTTTTTTCCTTTCGATAGAAAACTGAAAATTTATGGGAAAACTTCTAAAAAGAGGAAAGGCTGTAATAAATTCCTGGCCACTAAAATGCCAGAACATAACCAACGCATATAGTACGAGGGAGGAAGAAATGGGATAGGCAAAAGACTTTCATTAGTGTGCATTTATTTTCGCAGGTTCATATATATATATATATATATATATATATATATATATATATATATATGGTAAAACCACGTAGGGAAAAAGAAAGATTGATTGGAGCTAGTATTTTCGTTATCTTAACATTTTCAAACTCACAATGGTTATTAAAATAGAGACACCGTATTTATACGAAGCAATGTTTTCTCTATAAGGTCAGATTTTTCATGACCTCTGATAAGTTTGATTTGAGGAAGAAAGATAGGCCTGGATCTAAAGAAAACAAACCGGGGCTAATATTTACATTTCTATCCTTTGTGCTGGAGATTAGGAACGATTCAAAGATATTTCTGAGTCAATAATTGATTTGTTTTTTTTTAAATATTTTTATGTCTCTTTTAAAATTCTTAATTACATCATCTAAGGGATCGCTTCTTAACGGTACGTATGTAGTAGTATCAGAGAACAAAGTGGCCATTTTTCCTAAATACAATGTTTTATTCATTATTACACACATGTTGGATTTATCAGCTTTTGTAATATGTAAATCCTTGTCGATATTTAATGATTTAAGGGCTGTTTTAAATCTTTTTGAAAAAATTAAAAACAAACAAATCAATTATTGACCTAGTCTCTTCTATTGTTTCATCATTACCTTATTTGTATGGCCTAATAAAAACCCATAAACCAGGCATTCCAATAAGACCAATCATCAGTGCAATTGGGTCAATCCAATATAAACTATCAAAATATTAGGTAAATTTACTTTCTCCGATCTTAGGATCCATATCACCCTCAACAAATATATCTCGAATAAGGTTGCCAATCTTATTTATAAACATCTGCCGGAAACATGTTTTCACGGAAATTAATAACATACCCCCGGAGCCACTCCAAATATTTATCTTTTTCCGGTTTGTTTCCTCCGTTTTCATTTTGTTTAGTATTTTGTTCGCCTTTATATACTGAAGTCGCTTTCATTGCATTTCATTCCTCTGATTTCATTGAAAAATTTAGGAAAATTAACATTAAAGGAAGCCGCTTAGTAAGCTTTGATGTAGACAGCCTGTTCGCTAATGTCCCAGTCAACGAAGCTCTTAATGTTCTATGTTAGGTATTAGATAATCAAAAATTAAACCTCCCTCTAGGCAAAAATAAAATTATAAATCGTTAAACTTTGTGTTACTGACAAGGTATTTATCAGCGATATGGGTTTTTTCCGTCAAAAATATGGTCTTAGCATGGGTAATCCTTTATCACCCATATTATGTAACCTTTCTATGGAGCATTTCGAAGTATCATTACTCCCTTCTGTGATTTCCCATCATAATTTTATATGGTAAAGGTATGTAGATGATGTCATATCGATTTGGCCAATAAATAATTTAAATTTATTTGAAAATTTCCGTAAAAATCTTAACGACCTCCATCCCACTATCAATTTTAAAGTAGAGGGGGAAAAAGATAATTGTATATCCTTTCTTGAAGTAAAAATTGTTAGACTCATTGACAAAATTAGCTTCAATGTGCAACGAAAACCAACCCATTCTAACTCTTATATCCATTTCTTTTCTCATCAAGTATGCACCAAGTATGTTTTTGAGAGCACTTAGGATATGTGACCCTTGCTTTCTAGAAGACGAGATTACACATATACCTGCAGTTTCATTGAATTAAATTATCCCCTCCACATGTTTATCTAAAGCAAAATCTACTCATTACCGTCCCAAGGATAAAGACAAATTTAGTAATACGAAGTGTTTATCCCTCCCTTTTTCTCCCCTCCTCAAAGGAGTGCACAAAGTTATTTCTCGAGGCATAACCACATTTAAATACCATTTTTCTATCCTTAAATCTTTCCCTTCGACCCAGCCCGTGGATCAGCCAAATGAAGCAGGTGTATATTTAATCGCATGTAGCTCTACAAACTGTCCCTCATTTAGCATAGGAGAAACCGGAAGAACTTTAACAAAACGAATTTATGAACATAAAGGTGATGTCAGACGCGACAGTATTTTTAATCATATTAGCAATTTCAACCACCAAAGTGACTATTCAAAGGAACAAATCATATACTATAATTGTAAAGATTTCCGTAAAAGAAAAATAGTAGAATCTATATTAATAGGAGAAATTCCCAATTTTAATTTGTCAGATGGGCAAATGAAATGCAGCCCCCATTCCCGTAACCTCATCGTAAACGATCTTAGACTCGCATCCCGTGATTAATGACCTTTTTTTCTAGTTTTGTGTTTCTTTGTGTGTTTTTTTCTTCTTTTTTTCTGATCTGTACGCTATTTATAGACTTTTGTAACAATTGCATTCTCAATATACGACTGAAGAGGGTATGATAAACTACATACTGAAACTAGCCTCATATATTAAACTTTTGGCTCCTATACAATAGTTTCACTATCATATACCATAACTCGCCATTGAGTTCATTTACATATATATATATATATATGAAGATTTACACAGGAAGAGAAGAGAAGAGATCTTACAGGAAGTAGCACCGAGAAAAGCCACGAGAATAAAACACATAGCCCCGGCAAGGATTCGAACCACCTTAGACGTCTGGTTATCTAGACCCGGTGTCATCTCCTGTAAGATCTCTGCCATTCTCTTTCTGTGTAAAATTCACACATTTCCTGGATCAGGCAGCATAAGCCTCAACTTGGTAGATGCTTGCTATTTCGGACACCGACAACAAGTGATCGATACTTTTCGGTCGTACAAAGAAGGGATGTGTTCACCTTGCAGATTCAATATATATATATATATATATATATATATATATATATATATATATATATATATATATATATATATATATATATATATATATACCGTAAGGTGGGGCAATTGGGCACTCCATGGGGCAAACGGGCACACAGGGGTACTTGTTTTGCTAATTCACTAAAAATTTTCATTTTTTTAATAATAATTTTTTTCATTCTGAATACTTAGCATAGGTCTGTAGCAGTACTGAGAAACAAATAAGTGATTCCATAAAACATTTAAGTCTATTTAATAGTACCAAAACCAAGGAAGAGAAGATAACACAAAAATATAAGAAAACTTAGAAGTGGAAATACTAAGGGTAAGTAACCTAAGAAGAAATATAGCTAGAGCAATAATTTTTGGTTCATTAATTATATATATTCTAAAGTAGATGTCACTAAAATAAGAAGTTGTTAAGTCTATTCATTTTTAAGTAAGTAGGCAAACATAATGAATGGTGGCAATCGGGCACGTTCGGTTGGGGTAAATGGGCATATCATATTTTTTCTTTTATGGCTTACATATAATAGTCTAAACTGAAATGGATTTGTTAACAACATTCATTAGTATATATGTTAGAATGGGACAAACTATTAAGCAAGTAATACACTAGTATAATTCATGACATCAATTTATTAATTCCAATTATTTCTAATTTATTTTCAGATGGTGCACAACTACAAGCGAAAGCAGTCTCCAGGAGAGACGTTGTACTCTGCTGAGGATCTGAAGGAAGGTGTGAGGCAAGTTAAAGCAGGAGAAGCATGTAGGACAGTTGCACGAATGCTTCACATTCCTCACCGAACACTGCAGAATCATATTTCTGGAGAAAGACAGACAACTGAAGTAGGACTCAAACGAGCTCTCCTGCCAGAGGAAGAGCTTTCTATTGCACAACACCTTGCATAATTTGCAGATCATGGATATGCTTTTGAAAATTATGACCTGCATATGTTTGTTAAAAGCTTTCTAGATAAGGCAGGCCGTGCATGTTCTTTTTTCAAAGACAATTTACCTGGTGAAGAATGGGTGAGGTTATTTGTAAAGAGGTATGATGACTTGTTGTCATATCGTGCATGTCAAAACCTAAGCAGGAGAAGAGCTGCTGTGTCTGTTGCAAGTGTAGGTAGGTTTTTTGATAACTTGGAGACTTCTGTGGCAGGTGTTCCTGCTGAGAACATATTAAATTATGACGAGAAAAACTTATCAGATGATCCAAAATAAAAAAGGTTTTTTAGGAAAGGATCAAAATATGCTGAGAGAATAATGAACACATCTAAATCATCGGTTTCTCTAATGTTTGCATGTACGGCAGGTGGTGACTTCTTGCCACCATATGTCGTTTATAAAACAGAACGTTTGATGGATACATGGCTGATTGGAGGACCTATCAACACAAGGTACAACAGAACAAAATCCGGATGGTTTGATGTGCACTGTTTCAGAGATTGGCTTGAAAGGGCTGTCATACCTTATTTCAACAATGTACATAACAATGCTCCCAGAGTTATCATTGGTAATAATCTCTCTTCACATCTTACTGCCGATGTTATCGAGATCTGTGAAGTAAATAGAATACGCATCGTCTTCTTGCCACCAAACTGTACCCACCTCTTGCAGCCACTTGATGTAGCTGTCTATGCACCCTTAAAGGCTGCATGGCGAAAGGTCTTAGCTCAGTGGAAAAAGACTGAAGGCAAATTTTACACCACTCTTCCAAAGGTTCATTTTCCACGCCTACTGTACACCCTTTTAGAAACACTGCCAAACAAGGCAGCCTATGCTATCAGTGGCTTCAAAACGACAGGGATTTATCCCCTGAATAGAAAGAAACCAATGAATAAACTGACTAAAGTAAATGTTCCCTAATCATCACATCATTTAGTAAGCCCACTAGTACTAAAGAAGCTGCAAGACATGAGGGAAGAATCTACAAAGAAACCTGGACCTGCAAGGCGTGGCAAGTCCATTGTTGTATCACCTGGCAAAAGTGTTTCATATGAAGATGCTGGTGAAGGATCCTCTGGAATGCAAAATAAAAAGACTGGAAGCAAACGGAAGCTGAGTTATGTAGAAAGTGACTGACACTTTCTCAGGCAGTGATGAACACTTACAGGAAATTCCTGTACTAGCAGACGAAGAGGAGGAACAAGAAACTAGTGAAGATGAAAATTATATACAGGAAGAACATGATAAAAGTGAAGAAAGCATGAAATGCCAGACAGAGGAATTGAAAGAGGGGTCGTATGTGATTGTTAAATTTCCGAGCAAAAAGAATGTAAACCATCATTTTGTTGGAAAAGTTTTAGATAAAGAAAAAAGTGGCGAAGTGTCAATAAACTATTACCGACGTGATTATGAAATACCAATAGGACATGGACACATGTACTTCAAGGAGCCAGAAAACAAAGATGTTTATCCAACTGTAGTGAGTCGATATTGTAAACAAATTGGAAAAGCCAACTTTTATTAAAAGAAAAATTTGTTTTAAAGCTTCTGAGTTTGAAGGGTTTTGGATGCACTAGATTTTAAACAAGTCCATATTTCAATGATTTGTCTAATTTTCTTTATTTATAAAAGTTTTATATTTTTGTTGTGCATTAGCTTATGAATATATATTTTCTTCTTTTTTTCTATGCAACTTAGTTTTATGTATCTACAATGTTTATGCACTGATGTAGGTTTAGGATTCTTTATTACAAAATATTATGCCGTAATCTAAAGAGGTGCCCATTTACCCCCAATGTCTAGGGCAAATGGGCATACATATATTTGTAACATGATATAAAATATGGCTGTAATAAAAAAAAGTTGCATATTTGCTAAATGATCTTCTTTTAATAAATAATAAAAACAAGTCTCACTTTTTTATTTTCCTTCTGGTATTTTTACAATATAAGAAAAAGCTAAAAAAAATGTGCCCAAATGCCCCACCTTACGGTATATATATATATATATATATATATATATATATATATATATATATATATATATATATATATATATATATATATATTATTGTCCCTCTATTGAAAGTGAATACAGTAAAACAAGTACATGTATATTGTTCTTATTACTTTTCGTTATGGGTGACAAGACTTTCGGACCACCCCGTACATCGGTGTAAGTATATATTGTGTTGATGGCGGAAAGCCCACTTTCCAGCACTTTGAGAGGCAGGTTTGGTCAAGTATCTCCTCGGTAATTTGGAGGACAGGGGTTATGCAAATACCGCCTCCCCCCTCCAATATAAAGCGGCGGTTATCCTTATAATAAAAATCCAAGTTGTCGCTGTTCAATCAACCCTCATTATAGAAAACACCAATTAATCCCAACATTACTAAAGTCTGTCGATTCCCATCACTACTCGCAGCACGTAAATAGCATTCGAATTCACGTAAATGCGCATGAATACTTGTCCTTAGTCACATTCAAGTGTGCAACTCTCCAAGTACTCTCACAAGTAGACCCAGTCACAAATCCCACAGAAGCAAAAACACTCACCATTCAAGCCTCCATCGGCTTACTTCTAAACGCCGATAGAGCCACAATTAAAGGGCCGCTATTTCATCCCGAGATATGAGGCGATCTGCGATGAATCACGGCTCTGAAAAACAGCATATAAGATCATTATTATGACCACTAGTATGTATTATTATGTCCTAAGCCCATTGGATCCTGTATCCTTAACTCAACCCTCTAATCAACACAATTAATCTTAAGTCTTCGCCATGAATGAGCGAACATAAAGTTTTTTTATTAAAATATGCTATGGGCATTTTATATTACTCAGTAGCAAAGGAAATATGATTGATTAAATAGCATTCGGGGGTGAGCTCATATAATGTCTAAGAGTAAGATCTGGAGTCGAACTTGGGTGTCCCCACATAAAAAGTTCGACCCCGAAATATGACAGAAAAAAAGACCTTTTCCCTTGGATATTTGGCTCGAACGTATTTTTCAAAGTTCTGGCAGGTATGGCGCCCTGGGCGAAACACCCCTTTGGCGTCTCCCCCCCCCCAACAGTCGGGAGCGACTATTATTTTGTTTATTACTATTATTCATCGATTTAGAACAATAACACATAATTATCATTGTGTATATGTGTAACTACAAAATATATTTAGAAATACTAAATAAGTACACAAATTATATTATATACAATAACAACCCTAAATAAAAATTAAGCAACAATGATAGAAAAAGGAGGGACGATCTCGGTACTGGGCGGTCGCTTTCTCCCCCCCCCCCCCGTCCTTTTCCTTCTCCGTCAATCCATGCCGTCCCTGGCAAGATGTCGCCGTGGGCAGGTTGCCCATATTGCCCATACCTCAATCCGCTACTGACTCATATTAATTCTCATTAGATTTTTAGATTTTCGCTACACTTTATATCGCTTGACGCTGGTCACTTCGAATTGATTTAAACATGCCCTCTTGCACAAGATTTTGGGCACTTTTATACTGTTAGCACTTGTTTTATTCCACTTTTAATCGATTTAGACGTATCCATATTCACGTTGTGCTATTTGTCTTTGGGGACCCCGGCCTATGGGCTTGACCGTGGTCCCACTATAGGGGTAAACTATCGTTAAAGTCTCCGATGAGGAGAAAGGGCCGAGAGAACCACGTTACGACGGAGCCGAAGTCTGCTACTGCTAATGCATGTAAGGGGGTATATAGAGGCAGAGACAGAACGTGACATCACAACAGTTGTATCAAGCGCGCCCTCCTGCCAGGCCCAATTTTGGGTCGCAAATAGTGGCGTGCAGTCAATGGAAGCAAGGGAAGCAATGCTTCCCCTATTTAAGAAGAAAAGGAAAAGAAATTACATCTCAACGATTAATATGACAGCAGAATCAATTTTATTCCCCATTTATGCTTGCCTATATTTGTATACGTCATACGGTACCGTTCACTTTCAATCGAATTGGCGTTAGACCCTGATGAGCCCGACTTCAACTGAATAAATGCATCCTTTTTGTCGAGATTTCTACTCTTTTATTTTTTCCTCTCTTGATTTCAATAATAGTTCTGCTTTTTGGTGCTTTGGAATGAATAGTTTAAAAGATGTTTTGCTTTTCTTAGTCATTAAAGTTTTATGATTTTTATCTAGATATTTCAATGCTGTGTTAGAATTAAGAAAAAAATAACCTATTTGTATACGGAAAAGGAAGTAAATTTAGCTTTGCCGTCATCTGCTTGCATCTGGCAACCCTGTGGGTTGCCAGAATCTACGAGTAGGAATACATTGACGTAATTATTATTATGCTCTGAAACTTAAACAAATTTTTAGGCTATATTTAAATGCTGGTTCTGAGAAAGAAAGCACCTAAATAGCAAAAACTCTAATATGGTTAAACTCTAATATCTTAAGCATTTTTTTAATATTTCCGGGATTCTGGCAGCCCTACCGGATTCACCCTCGTATCTTTGGGATCAGTAGCTGTGAGTAGATGCTTAGATAAGTGTGGCGTATTGTTTATTTATTTTTTTTAAGTGATAACCTCCCCCCCCCTTTTAACCAAAATGGATGCAAATAAAGTTGAGAAAATGCTATTGCATTATTGAAAATGATTAAAAATTCAGTGCAATGACTTATAATGAAAAAGAAACTATTATTAAAATAGATAGGCCTACGCCAACACTAGATGTCATCCAAAACAATGTTGCACTCGCAAATACAATGTAGGCCAATATAATAGAACATTTTGGCTAGCTGGTTGTGCACACTTACAGAAGTTATTTTAAAATTTAAATAAAGAATAAAAAAAAATAACATTTATAGTTATTTTATAATGAACAACATATTTACTTCAATTAACATATTTATTTTTGTAAAACTTGAATTGCTTCCTCATCTTCAAAAGTCACTGCACGCCAATGTTCGCAAAACCTCTGTAACTCAGGAAAGTGGTCAGGTAGGAAGCAATCAACATGGTCTACGGAAGGTAGACACGTCAGGGGAAGGGGTAAAGTCCTCGGCAATTTCGTTTCTGGAAAGTAGCTGTGGAGGTCCTCTTCGAGGTGAAGACCATAACTAGAATTGCCATAAAAATATTTGGAGCTAGAACTCCGATGGCTGCTGGTCACAACAAGTCTTGAAGGTGATGTTGTCTTCGAGAGCTTAGGAGCAGCCCCCACCCCCTTTCCCCTCAGCGCGCGAGCCTTTCCTTCTTCCTAACTTGAATCCTTTGGCTGTTGATACGGCTTTTAGGTGGGGGTTGTTTCGTCCTTTGGAGGGGGGTCGACCTTTCGAAGCGCCATTTCGAGCCTCAAGCAGAGGCGGGGTAGCCGAAGCTTCCTTGTTGCTCCGGTTGTGGAGGGGACTTGCTCGGGATTAGTTCTCACAGAACCCTGATCCTTTTTCGTGGAGAGTCCCTGTTCCTGGGGCGGAGCCACCTTAGTCCCATTATCCGGGTTCACGCTCAACTCGAGGAGAACCTCCTTCAGGCCATCCTATCCACCCACTCCGAGGAGCTTAAGATCTCTACCGGGATCTCTATCACCTTTTGGATTTTCATCGGGGCCATATTAGATGGCATATCGCTGCCGAAATCTATTTCAGGGTTCTGAGAAGCCGCCACGCTGGCTAAAAATGGGAAAACAAGTGCTGTCGCCGCGTGGTTCCCAAGAGCGCCACTATCAGAGAATCAAAAGGGGGAAAGATCCCCGTGGGGTCTGCCCCTCATGATCCTATCAGGAGGTTTCTATTGGTTCTGTGTTATAATTGGGAGCAAGTGAGCCTTCTACACAGGTTCTTAGTATTGGTGTGCCCTTGAGAAAGTATAGGTGGGAAACCCTTACTCTGTAAAGAAAGTTGTCTGGGGAAAACTCACTAAAAGGATGTAAAGGGGGAGACCCTTTACCAGTCTGTGGGAGGGGGAAATAAATTCACTGTTGGAAGTGTTTGGGAAGGGCCCTGCAAAAGATCAGGGGAGGAACACCTCCTTTCTAGAGAGCGAGCTTCTTAGGAGCAGCTCATAAGATTATAGAAGTAAAACCAATTTGATGCTAATGGTGGTGGCAAGAGAGCATATTCACCAGACATAGAGGTATTGCAGTACTTCTCGCCAATTCCAACATCAAGGTGTGACGAGGTTTTAATCGAGTGCCTTCTCAACTTGGGAAATCTCTAGAAAACCGAAATTTCAGAAGCTTATTACCAATAAGAGGAAAAAATGGGCAAGTAGACAATATCATGTGCCCAGACATTACCGCCTAACCCATCTAAGATTTTCGGACCTTTCAAGACTACCTCGCTGGCTGCGTTAATAATGATATTCGCGCCAGCCTCGCCGACACCTCGAGGAAAATGGGCCAGCAGATGGTGGTGATCAGACTGAGTAACCAGAGCTGTGAGCCAGATGAGGAAGAAGCCTCTAAGTCTTACCACTCATCAATAAATCAGCCAGGGTCTGAAGATGTCATTTGATAGATTCAGAGGCAGGACCCTGGACTTTTGGTTGGCCTGGCAGCCCGTTCCTACCAGGAACCAGGTACAGTGAGACGTTCAAAAATGTCCAACTCAACTACAAGGGAAACTATTGTCGGGTAAAAATGCGGCGGAGGTCGATAACAGCGCGTCGTCGGAGTTTAGCTGAATGAATGGGGTGACGTAACTAGTATCGTAGGGCTGACCTCGAGTCTACACACACGCACACACTCATGTACACATTCAAACACGTACACACATACATACAAATACACGACCATGTACCTCGAGTCAACCACCTCTCCCCACCCCCTTATTGGTTTGGCGCCAAAATGTTTACAACTCCTGTTTGTATTTGACCTACTACACACTTTAGCTGATTTAGACCGTAGTCCTTCACCAGTCGATCTACATAGGAGAAAATTTCCTGTTTAACTTGTGTATTGCTCCCAACACAAGCCAAAACTCATTATAATTAGGAGCGGTTAAACATTTTAGTGACCTTTTTTTTTTCAATCAATGTCTACTGCCCTCTGCGACACATCCGACATTAGTAGATATCGGAAGAGTAATCGAAAATATTATAATGTCTAGGTCATATTTAACATAGCTGGCATCTACAGTTTGGGTTTCTTTTTGTCAAAATACTTGAGAAAATAATTTAGACCACTTATCCACCTCCACCCCTGAATGATTTGTGGTTAAAATCACCCCCCCCCCCTTCATCGGTAGAGATATAAATCTCATTCGAAACCTTCCTCATTTAGCATTATAATTCATAGATTTGTTGGGAAAAAGACCTTTTTTTCTCTCAGTTCAGCTGATCGAACTTTAAGTTTTTAACTAAACATAAAAATATGGAGCCATTAACAGAAGATGAATGGAGTTCATGTGGCAAGGATCTATGATTTTCTCGAACATTTCACAGTTTTGCAATTCACAACTACGTTTACGTAGTGAGACATTTTCTTTTTTGTAATTAAAAAAAAGTCAAGGTTGTTATAATGGTTTATTTTACATTTAAATTCAAATATGCATACATTTTCGACACGTTAATAAATCGAAAAAAAAATCATTGATACTAATCAGATTATATATTGGCATATAATATATACAATTGAGTAGATAGGCTAAACAATTTCCTATTTTTCAACTAACAATTAACATTTATTGAGTGTACAATATAATTTTTCTTTTTGGCATTCGAATACAACTATTCTTTACAACGATTTATTGGTTTCTTTGATCATTATAAGAATCAAATTTTTCAATAAATGCTCGATATGATTTATAGATTGTCATCTGCTGAATGAAACTTAGACACAGAACAAGCCGTATGAGTCTGAAAAGTAACTCTGTACTCTGAATGGATTAACGATAATAATTTTATTAATTTTTACTAAGTTTTTACGAATATAAACATCGTTCTGGAACCCAAGACGTAGGCTATCAAAATAATGATTTTTTTTTA
Organism: Ceratothoa steindachneri; assembly: GCA_963969495.1. NCBI lineage: Eukaryota > Metazoa > Arthropoda > Malacostraca > Isopoda > Cymothoidae > Ceratothoa > Ceratothoa steindachneri. The sequence goes on from OZ018321.1 coordinate 178,590,011, forward strand.
ACAAACAGAGCTATCCAATGCGATCCAGGTTGATGGCTGCTGTCCAGATTAATGATATAAGCTGCTGGGAATATTTAAGGTAGACGTAGTTAAGTGTCTCTTGCAAAACAGTCATGAAAAATTCCTTTTGTAGTTTTATTTCGATACAATAATTCTTCTATGTATTTCTATTGCATTCAACTTATGATTTACGGAGTATATACAACCCTGGAACTTAAATTTGCCCTGGAAAAGATGTATAACATCAAGGAAATTTATGAGTTTTGGGAGTTTGAAAAGAGGAATGGGTTGTTCGCAGAGTATATAAAAACTTTTCTACAAGAAAAAATAGAAACTTCTGGACTCTCGCGAGTAAATTGAGAGAAGGAGAAAATGGAATATGTGAAAAGGGGGAATCAGGCTGAAGGGATAAACATACAAATAGACAACATCGAAAGGAATCCTTGAAAGCGTTTTAGAGCAAAGCTCTGTCTAAACAGATAAGGATTTTTCCCTTCAATTAGTTTTTTCTGCATTAATAATTAATATACTACATTAAAAATGTAAATTTTATAAATATTAACACATTGTACAACGAATATGAAGTCAATAATTTATAAAACTTGAAAGGGGGTAATAATAATAAATTCTAAAACTTGAAGGTATTAATAATAAAATTTCTATTACTAAAGATATTAGACGATATATTAGAAGAAAGTTCAAATCTGAGAGTAATAATGAGAGAAAATCCAAAAAATGGGTGTAATAAGTAAGCGAAAATGGATGAATAAGAAGTTGAAGAATAGAAAAAAGTTAAAAATAGATGATGAAAAGGATGGAGATGTTTTTTGCTCATAATATAAGCAAACAGACATTTCATAGATGTTCTCATAAAATTCTCATTGGTTGTAAATCATACAAGTGTAAAAATGAATGCTCTTCATCCAACAAGTTATATCTGTTCGAAGACAGATCTCGATTTGTTTACCGTTCCACCGACCCAAACTTCCATCGTTGAGAGCAATTATCAGTCTTACTCTCCACTTAGCAATATCTCATCAGATCTCACACCGGTTGAATATTATATCTCTGGTAGCGGACAGTATTATATAGACCCGAGTGAGATTTATCTTTATATTAAAGCAAGAATTGTGAAGGCAAACGGAAGCGAACTTAAAGATGGGGACAATATTTTCCGGAAAAATAATATTCTTCACATTTTATTCATCAATGTTGATATTTATTTAAATGAAACATCTGTAAATTCCTTTGGAAATAATTACCCCTATCGTGCATATTTAGACCCCCTGTTGAGCTATACTGAAGAAGAAAAATCTACATTTCTTTCCACTGGAGGATATTACTCTAGTAAAGAAAGTATAGAAAATAAATATAGGAGATCGAAGAAAAAACTAATTGATGTATATGGAAAACTCCACGCCGATTTCTTCTCGCAACATAAGCTGTTGATGAATGGAGTCTCAGTAAAGATAAAGTTATCCAGAGCACCACATTCATTTGCACTATTTAGAAACCAGACCATAATAGAAGCTAAAATAGAATTATTAGAGAGTTTCCTTTACCTAAGAAAAGTCTGCCTTTCAGCATCAACTTATCTGGAAGTGGAAAATAGGTTGTTTACATCAAACGCTAAGTACCCGATCACACAAGTTCGTATGCAAAATTTTACAATTGTAAGCGGAATATCAATGAAGAGTGTGGAGAATATTTTCATGGGGAGAATACCTACGCGACTGGTTTTTGATATGGTTGACCATCAGGCATTTTCTGGTAGTTATGATGAATCACCTTTTGAATTTAAACCTTATAATGTGAATCGCATCACTATCTATATAAACGGGAATGAAGTTGAAAGACCATTTGAATTAGACTATTCGGACGATGCATATCCAATTGCTTCAAGGGCTTTGTACTGGTTGTATAACGGAATAGGGTGTATTGGAGGTGGGCAGAGTATTGGACTTAAGTATGAACAAATTCTAAAAAATAAAAATATTTATTGTATTAACCTATATCAGGACATGAGTACTACTTGTCTTGGAAGATGATCCAATCATATAAAACAGGGCACATTATCAAAACAGCTACAGTTTAGATCTCCATTAATAGACCCGGTTTCCCTTGTGAAAAATGCAGAGTTTCAGTCTGTTATTGAGAGAGGTAAATCTAGAAATGTGCTAGTTTATTTTGAATAATATGAATGCAATAGAAATAAAAGAACTATTGTATCAAAATAAAACTACAAAACGAGTTTTTCATGGCTGATTTGCAAGAGACAGTCAGCTATGTCTACCTTTAATATTGCTAGCAGCTTATATCATTAATCTGGACAGCATCCATCAACCTAGATCGCATTGGATAGCTCTGTTTGTTTAAAAAAAAAATCATTATTTTGATAGCCTACGTCTTGGGTTCCAGAACGATGTTTATATTCGTAAAAACTTAGTAAAAATTAATAAAATTATTATCGTTAATCCATTCAGAGTACAGAGTTACTTTTCAGACTCATACGGCTTGTTCTGTGTCTATTTCATTTAGCAGATGACAATCTATAAATCATATCGAGCTTTAATTGAACAATTTGATTCTTATAATGATCAAAGAAATGAAGAAATCGTTGTAAAGAATAGTTGTATTAGAATGTAAAGAAAAAATGATATTGTACACTGAATAAATATTAATTATTAGTTGAAAAATAGGAAATTGTGTAGCCTATCTACTAAATTGTATATATTATATGCCAATATATAATCTGATTAGTATCAATGATTTTTTTTTTTCGATTTATTAACGTGTCGAAAATGTATGCATATTTGAATTTAAATGTAAAATAAACCATTATAACAACCTTGACTTTTTTAATTACAAAAAAGAAAATGACTTACTACGTAAACGTAGTTGTGAATTGCGAAACTGTGAAATATTCGAGAAAATCATAGATCCTTGCCACATGAACTCCATTCATCTTCTGTTTAATGGCTCCATATTTTTATGTTTAGTTAAAAACTTAAAGTTCGATCAGCTGAACTGAGAGAAAAAAAGGTCTTTTTCCCAACAAATCTATGAATTATAATGCTAAATGAGGAAGGTTTCGAATGAGTTTTTATATCTCTACCGATGGGAGGGGGGGGGGGGGAGTAACCACAAACCATTCAGAGGTGGGGGTGGATAAGTGGTCTAAATTATTTTCTCAAGTATTTTGACAAAAAGAAACCCAAACTGTAGATGCCAGCTATGTTAAATATGACCTAGACATTATAATATTTTTGATTACTTTTCCGATATCTACTAATGTCGAATGTGTCAGAAGGCACTAGACATTATAATCTTTTTGATTACTCTTCCGATATCTACTAATGCCGAATGTGTCGCAAACGGCACGTCATTATAATCTTTTTGATTACTCTTCCGATATCTACTAATGTCGAATGTGTCGCAGATGGCAGTAACCATTGATTGAAAAAAAGGTCGCTAAAATGTTTGAATAGCGATAGACATCTCTTTACTTCATTAACCACTCCTAATTATTTTCAAGTATTTACTAAATATGGAATGAAACGAGAAAATACCTGAAAAGCTCACTGACCTAGGAAGGGGGAGGCTGAGAACATTTTTGGCGACAAACCAATAAAGGGGGAGTGGGTAGACTTAGAGGACAAGGTCGTGTATGTGTATGTATGCTCGTGTATGTGTGTATGTCTTTGAATTTGCACATGGGGGTGTGCGTGGGTGTTGACTCGGCGTCTACCCTACAATACTATCCAAGCACAAGGGTGAGAGGAGAAAAATGGGGTGGCGTACGATGGTGAGAAGACAAAATAGGGTAGTGTACGAGGGTGAGAAGAGAAAAAATTGGGGTGACGTTCGAGAGTGAAAGAAAAATGGGGTGACAGGTGCAAAATAGGGTGACGTACTAGGGTGAGAAAAGAAAAATGAGTTGACGTACGAAGGTGAGAGGACAAAAATGGGGTGACGCACGAAGGTGAGAGGATGAAAATTGAGGTACGTACGAGGGTGAGAAGAGAAAAATAGGGTGACGTACGAGGGTGAGAAAAAAATGGGGTGATGTACGAGGGTGAGAGGCGAAAAATAGAGTGACTTACGAAGGTGCGAGGAGGAAAATGGGCGTGACGTACAAGGGTGCGAGGAGGAAAATGGGCGTGACGTACAAGGGTGAGAGGAGAAAAATGGGGTGACAGAAGAAATATGGGGAGACGTACGAGGGTGGAAAGAGAAAAATAGAGTGACGTACGAGGGTAAGAAGAGAAAACTGGGGTGACGTACGAGGGCGAGAGAACAAAAATGGGCTTGACGTACGAAGGTGAGAGGAGAAAAATGGGGTGACGTACGAGGGTGAGAAGAGAAAACTGGGGTGACGTACGAGGGCGAGAGAACAAAAATGGGCTTGACGTACGAAGGTGAGAGGAGAAAAATGGGGTGACGTACGAGGGTGAGAAGAGAAAACTGGGGTGATGTACGAAGGCGATAGGACAAAAATGGGGTGACGTACGAGGGTGAGATCGGAAGGTAATAATCGTCCATTGAATGTCGTGGGAGTGCCATCGTAGACGGCAGAGGGCAAGGAAGGCCCGTGTCCATTTTTCTGTCACTCAGTTATGATAAAAGCTTCCGGTCGACAGAGGCGATGCCCTGTTTGATCCTGTGCTTGAAGCTTCCATTGTTTTTCTTTCGGCGAATGGTGGAGCATTTGTCCCCCACCCCATGCGTTTTCTTCAATCTTATCTAACCCTATCTGGCAGTATGCGATGAGCGTCAAGTAGTAGATGAGCTTCCCATTGAGACAACGGTCTCTTCACCGTGACGTGCGCGTTCCTTAATCTTCCGTAATAACGTCCGCTAGATGGAACCCCATGGTAATGAGTAAAGATGTAGCAAGGGAAACGAAGAAGAGAACACTTTCAATCCTGGAGGGATGCTATAATAATGGGGTTAGGGGTGGGGGGTAATTCTACTTTGTGGAGAGATGGTAATCCACTCTGTCCACTGCACCCGAGAAAAGTTTCCGTGGGCGTGGGATTCGTTCCTTTTGAGGCTACTTGCCCATCTCTCGCCACAACTTTATCACCCATTCCTAATTCTATTCGTGAAACGCTTTTGGCATTTTTATATTAGCCTTCAAATGATTAATTCATCTAAATTTTTTGCTGTTCATCGCTAAACTCACCTTCCAAATCTACAACGTCCTTTACAATTCCATTCATCACAAATTAGACGCGATGCAAATCCGAAATTATTTAATTCTTCTGCCACCAAAGTCTTCAACTGTGTGGCATTTTTATTATTTCGGTAATGATTTTAACTGTCTCTAAATTCATGAGCCACAAAGGCCATCGAGCGATTTCGCAGCGCTGACTCACGGGCTACGAAAGGCCCTCGAGCGGAAGCTGAGTTAATTAATCGAATTATGCAAATATTATGTTCATATATGTGTGTTTGTCTCTCGAAATGGAGAAGACACTGAGAAGAAAATAGGAAAAGGATAAGGGGAAGAGGAGTTAAGAGAGAGGATAGAAGCGAAATAACTTCCGAGAGGTAAATCTAACTCAAGTCCAGCTCCCCCCCCCCGTCCCCTCATGGCACTATTACCATCTCTTCCTAGTCACACTGTAAAGTTGCACAGCCTCCATCCAAATCTGGATAGTGGTTTACGGCAATTCACTGCCAACTCAACGAGCATAAACGCTAAAAGTGCCGTAATGCAGCCGTCTTCTCTTCTTCATCACCACTTGGCACCAGTGCCACGTCATCAACACAAACCTGGTACTGGAGGAAGCATCTTTCTTGTTCCTCTGATAACGATTCTTCCTACCCACTTGTAAGAGCGCGTTAGGATTTAGATTTAGAGGGACTTATGGTGAGGGCAAGAAAAGGGTTGCTAGAAGGGGTTGGACTTCGAGGGAACATTAGGGAGGAATCCCCTACCGATCCCCAAGCCAGCGTTGCGTGACTTTCCCCTCTCGATTAAAACTCCATTAATCAAGTCTTAGGGACGTGAACATTTTCCTCCCGAGCTGATCTCAATCTCGGGGAATTTATGCCAACGGTGTCCTTCGTGTAAATACGCACACACTCAACCACACATGCATTGTGCACGCAATAACACGAGCTTCCATAACTCCTTTCTCACTCGATATACCAGCTCAGGTGATACGAGCGCATCCAATCACTCGCATGTACTCATCCACGTATACAAAAACACACTTATTATTGTATTAGTTTAAGAAATAAAGAGCAAACCAACGAGGGCATCTATAAGAGGTGGCGAAGTTAGGGAAAGTGAAGTGAATTGGAAGTAGTCTGCGTGGACTACCAAAAGCACAAGAGAGAAGGAGGGCATACAGCTCTCTGGTCCGGGTTAAATGTAAAGTGAGGAAGAGTACACCCCCCAAACGGGGGCAGATTTGAAGGGATTATTCTTTTTTTTTACCTCTTTCCTGCTGGATCTCCATTTCAATTCCATCCCCTCCTAATCAAGGTGGACCTCGACCTCCAAGTCCATCCTCTGTCCCGTCTCTAGACCAAGGTATTCCAGGTTCGAGTGCCTACCCCCACCCCCACACAAAAACAACAACACACAGGTCCCTACTGCTGTTAGAAAAATATTTTTAACCTTTGGATTTCCCCCTTTCCCCTTTTGTCTACCTACTAATCTTTGTCTGTCTATTTCCATGTGTCTGGGTATACCCTTTCAGTGTAAGAACTTGCGGTCAGTGGTTAGAATTCTGCCTCCTTTCCTCCTACTTGGATTTGGGGGCAGGATGGAGGCACATTTTGGAGGCGTGGGATCAGGAGGGAAGTTCTTTCGACCATTCCCTCCCTCCTCTGGTGGCGTTCGGTGGAGTCCATTAGTTAGATACAATTTTTCAACAGGTGGAGTTAAAACAGCCACCGATAGATAAGTGCTTAGCTTCTTTATTTTGTTGTGGTTTAATCTTGACTCTCAATCAATTTCGGTGCAGGAAATTTTGGTTCCCTTGCACTTAGTCAATTCAATCAAATCCATTTCAGACTGCAACGTGCAGTCTAAACTAAAACTATTACCAGGCTATTATTAAACTTTAACACGTTATTTTCAAATATCCGACTAACTAACAACTAACGAGGGAATATGGAACTTGCTTAGTCTTAAAATATCTCTGAGAAGGCAATTAACTTTTCCAAAACAAAATCGGAGTAGGTCGCGCACCCTAAAGCTCTTTATTAACCAATAGAGACAAGCCCCTTACACCGGCGGAAGTCGATACTAACGCCAACCACAAAACTATCCACACACACTCATAGTACAGGAAACCATACTTTATCTGCTGGGTGGTGGAACTCATCTCGAACCAGAAAAATCATCACTCCACGTTATATTCGGGTCACTCTGGCAAAGCTTAGATGCGATAGGCAGCTGAAATTAAAAAACACCCGCATGCACTGACGCAGACAAATGCTCTCATTTCCACTTTCCACTAGGAACTACATACATTTCAACAACATGACTAGTTCTCGCACACCCCGGATCTCTGTTAGAACCCTGTCGGGTCGGCTTTGTTCATCGCGGCTGCTGTCTTAAGGATCAGGGGGGGGGGGTCTCAGTCGGGGCATAGGGTGCTTCCTGAGGAGAGAGCTAACCGATAGGATAGATAGAAGTACTCGTGAATAATAATCACCAAGAATGACAAGAGATACAAGGGAAACTCAAACGTACATATATGCACATAATGTACACTGTACAAGCACTCGAGTGTACGAAGACGCATCACCCTCTCTTGGAGTTGGGGAGCCGTAGGCAGCTTGGGGTAAAATGACGACGGAAAATAAACATTGGCAACTCTGATCTGAACACAGAAATCCTTAATATATTTATGGGGGAGGGGAAATTACTGTAAAAATATGTTTTCTTATTATTATTTACTTACAACTTAGAAACTGAAGACAAATAGGGAAGCTCGGCCAGGTGGTTTGTAGGGAGAGGTTCGTATAGAAAGCGTTGAAGTTAGAGAAAGTGAAAAAGAAAAAAAGAATGGAAGTTATATTGCCAGAGTAGTCGAGAGATGAGACTACGGGGTGCTCGGGATTAAGAGGACGCGCAACTCAACAGAGCCTGCTAACAACAACTGTCGAGGTAAATTCCCCTGTCACTTTGGGGCCAGAAGAGCACGGAATCCTAAAGAAGGGAGCTCTACTGTAGTTTCTCATGCTACAAACTCACTTATACAGGGAGGATAGAGAGAGAGAGAGAGAGAGAGAGAGAGAGAGAGAGAGAGAGAGAGAGAGAGAGAGAGAGAGAAAGAGAGAGAGAGAGAGAGAGAGAGAGAGAGAGAGAGAGAGAGAGAGAGAGAGAGAGAGAGAGAGAGAGAAGTCAGATACATGCAGATTGCGGTTGGAAATTTGTCGCCGTTGGTAACTCTTAACTCCGCGCATGTGTATCGTCTGGCGTTGGTTCTCTCTTATCCTTATCACAGTAGACTCAGCTGTGCGACGCCTGTGAAGGAAGCAATGCCAGGTTTAAATTCAATCCTCCCAAATTTTGGAAATGGCCAGCTCTGCCGATTGGGATTCACACCGAGAGCTCTAACGCGAAGATCTCTGAGTGTTCGGATGTCAATCTGAGGACGGTGCAGAAGATCCGGAGAAAGTTGTACAAGTCAGGCCGTGATTACGAGGGCACGGCGGCTCATAGACAACGATCCCAACAAGTCAATGAGGTCCATAACCAGGAACAAGGGAGTGTCAGAGTATATGATCAGGTAGTTAGTGCATGAGGACATCCGCTACTACTCTTATAAGATGAGAAATGGCCAACTTCTGTCGCAGAAGACGAAGGACAGGCGGAAGGGAAACGAGCTGCGAAACTTGTGAACAAACTGAAGCATCCTCTCGAGTCTGACATGATTTGGCTCTTCTCAGACGAGAGGAATTTCTGCCAGGACCAACCAGGTGGTAAACTTGCAAAACAACCGCTGGTTTGCTGGGTCTCCCACAAGATGTACCGAGAGACCAAGTTCCCGGTCCACACCATCGTGTTTTGGGGGGGAGTTGGTGTTACCCGGGATCCAGGTGGTAGCCGCTTGAAGACCTTACGTGTACCACACAAGCAGGAGGACCCAGTCTTGTCTATCAGACAATTTCTTTGACCACATCACTCTGAACATCTTGCCTCCTAAGGGCCCCAGAGTGCAACCCTCTGCACTATTATGTGTGGAGCACGGTTGAGAGAGGGACTAACAAGTCCAGTGCAAAACCAAGATGGAGCCTAGGTTCAGGATCACCACAGCTTTCACCGTATTAAACAGGGGGACCCGGGGCCGTCGATAAAGCCTGGAGCAGGTTCCGACGCCGTCTGAAAACCGACGGCGATTTCATTGATCAAAATGACTAGTAAAGGAATCCTTCGAGTCTTTAACATGTTAATTGAAGTAAGGCGACAAATTACCCACTGCAACCTGTATACTTTCTTTTATATTAATCAAAACATAAACATGATATTTGTTCCTCAAAAAACAGCAGCATTATTCTCTTTTTAACTAATTAACCGAATAATTAGTGCATAGTTAACTTCTCATTTGTCTTCCGACTTCATGCGACGTTATCAAATATAAAGGAAAAACGTCAAAATAACGTCGCAAACTCAATTCTGGCACATAAAAACGGGAAAATGAAAACATCATTAAATTATAATGATGTAGTGCAAAATTATTCTAATTATCATAGAAAGGAAGGGGAGCTTTTAACACGTGCCATATTTTCACTAAGGAGCCCTAAATTTGGTCTTAGGGGAGTCTTTCCTCCAAGTTCTTCTAACCAGCCTCTACGATATTTTCTTAAATATGGTATTTAAGGTTATATGTAACGTTTTGCCCATTTTTATAAATTTTCACTTCTTTTTCACCGATTTTCACTATTCTGTGCAATCCTCGATCTCTTTTCATCATTCCGTTCAATCGTTTATATGTTTTCACCCTTCCTTATTATTGTTGATAGTTTTTTATTAATGTCTTAACTTGCTCACAAGTTTTTCAATAAGTTCGCAGTTGACGATCATTTTGTTTGTTTGTATATATGCAAGTGCGTCCATTCACTGCTATATATAAACCAATGTTCTAGTCTTTCTTTACTTTGTCTCTGAGGATGATACAAGTATATCGAGACGCGTCAGTTAAATAAAGTTTTTGACTAACGGGCTTTTCTCCTATTCCCCTTTAAATTTTAAATCTAAGTTTTAATGAATTTCAGAGAACTCATCCATGGTTTGAATCCAGACCATATATATATATATATATATATATATATATATATATATATATATATATATATATATATATATATATATGGTCTGGATTCAAACCATGGATGAGTTCTCAATATATATATATATATATATATATATATATATATATATATATATATATATATATATATATATATATATATATATATAGGCACTGTTTTACTCAATAACGAGTAAAATAAATGTACAAAGAAACCACTTCCTCGTATACATGGATTGCCAAAAATTCACAAAACTGGAACCCCTTCCGTCCTATTATATCGAACATTGGCTCATATGCATACAAACTATCCCAATGGTTGGCCTCTATTCTCTCTGATGCAGTTAGATTAACGTCCTCTTCCCACATACTTCATTCCTCCGTTTTTATCGAGAAATTTAGAAAAATCAATATAAAAAATAGTCCCCTTGGCAGTTTCGATATAAATTGCCTTTTTACCAACGTCCCTATTAATGAAGCTCTTCAAGTGTTAGTGAATGTATTAGATAACCCCAAATTAAACCTCCCAATACCAAAATGTTTTGACAAACTGGTTAAACTGTGTGTTACGGATAATGTATTCAACAGCGACATGGGATTTTTCCGACAAAGATATGGCCTTAGTATGGGCAACCCGTTATCCCCCATTCTTTGTAACCTGTTCATGGAACATTTTGAAACTTCCCCTACTCACGATTATTAAACCCAACAAAAATTTCGCATGGTATAGGTATGTAGATGATGTGAGGTCTGCATGACCATTAAACCGAATAAAGTCCTTTGATAATTTTCTGACAAAGCTTAACGACCTCCATCCCACTATAAAATTCAAGGTTGAATTGGAAAAAGACATTTGCTTACCGTTTCTTGATGTAAAAGTCTTAAGAATTAATAATAAAATATTTTTTACGGTATACCGTAAACATTCTAATTCTTATGACTATATTCCCTTTTTCATGTCACGATGTAATAATAAAAAAAAAGCAATCGTGAATATCTATGTATTTAAGAGCCTTTCGAATTTGTGACCCCAGATTTTTACAAGATAAAATCACCTTCATAATATGCATGTTAGTTTAGTTAAAATATCCACTTTATTGTATAGATAAAAGCTTATCTAAAACTAAGGCAATATTCTACCGTCCTCAACAAAAGAACCTGATATGTAGAAGAGATTGCTTATCTCTACCATATTCCCCCTTACTTAAAGGACTACCCTACATTGTATATCCCAACTTAACCACTCTCATATATTCTTCAACCATCAGAAAATCTTTCTCTTTCACTAAGCCAAAATCGCAAAATAAAGAAGCAGGCATTTATTCAATCCCGTGTAAAGCCCCAAATTGCCTTTCTTTGTATGTAGGAGAGACGGGAAGGTCATTAGATAAACTCATATACGAACATAGTAGGGGGGAGGGGTAAAAAACGCAAATCATATAATAAATTTCTATGGTGCCCAAATAATTTATCATTGTAAGGATTATAATAAAAGAAAAATTATCGACTCATTAATTAAAGAAATTTCAAATTTAAATTTGACTGAAGAGTAGCATAAATGCAGTCCCTGTCTCAAACCACATTTAAAAGGATATTGTTAATCACCTAAAGGTTAGCCTCCAGATTAATGTCAGTTTTCTTTGTCAATTTCTCTTAGTTTACAGCTGAAGATGATATCGGAAGCTATATATCGAAACTAGTCCTCTTCTAATAAATTTTATGCTCCCAATCAGACAGTAGTTTCTTTGTATAAAAATATATATATATATATATATATATATATATATATATATATATATATATATATATATATATATATATATATATATATATATATATGCAACAAAGCCCACAGGGAAAATTATACGAGGATTCCAAGTACTTTCGAACTTTATTTCGAGTTCTTTATCAAGGAATAACAGAAGTATTGAAAATTGTAATATTTATATAGATGACACAAAGGAAAGGGAACGCCCGCAAAAAAGCAAAAAACCAATCAACAAAACGAATTAATATGAAATGGAAACCTTAAGGGGAGCGAAGGTAAATACAAACTAAGATCATTAAAACAGGTAAATTAAAAAAACTAAAGGTTGACAAGAGGATTAAAATACCACCTAGGCAATTAAAGAGGATGAAAATCTGAATGAGAGATTAACCTCCGAGGTCAGGATCTAAAAACCTAGGTAGAATAAGTACAAATGTTCTAAAGACTTGACTCAAATGGAAATAAATACAGACAAAAACATAAGTCTACATAGATGCACACAAAATAAAATTAAATTGTTTATTAAGATTAATATAAATATTTAGTCTCAAATTAGAAGTTTCGACAGTACATTGTGAATTTAATTTAAAAAATAGCCATCAAATTTATATAAGCCAGGACTTAAATTAAAATTTGGGAATTTACTAATTAAGGTCGATTCAATGATATTTCGTGAAATTGTATCGTTATTATGACAGATGATTTTAGCAGAATTCCAATCAATATTGTGATTAAGATATGACATATGAACATAAAATGAGCTGCTTTCTTCGCCACGACGGACATTATATTTATGCTGAGAAATTCGTTTTTTTAAACATTTACCTGATTGGCCAATTAATATTTAGAACAATCGATACATTTTACGCAATATACATTACCAATGGGGAAAGGGGCTTTCTTGACTAATAGTTTAGAGATAGTATTATTATACTTAAATACTCCACAAATGCCTAGAGACTTTAAAATATGAGGGAGAGAAGCAAAGGATGAATTTAAAGGAAGTGCAAGAGTATTCTTGTTATTAAAAGTCGCGCGAGGTTCAAAACAATAAAAAGTCTTTTGAGCTAACTGAAGGCATTTATCAAGGAAATGAAAAGGATAGCAAAGTTTATGGCCGATGTCAAAAATTTTGGAGACCTTGAGACTTCGGACTGGGAAATCGAACGGCGAGTTAACCTTAAACTTCAACGACTCATAGAAAATAGTGCCTGGACCAAGAACTCTCGCGAAGATACAGTGGTCAACCTTTCAGCGCAACAAATAGACAGGGACTTCACCTTGTGCTCTTGGTTTCGGTTTAAATTTTTTTATTCCTTCTCAACCATCCAGTGTAACAATTGCTAAGAGCTTTATTAATTTAGAAAATTCGGCAATGTTTCTAGTGAGTATATTTCTATTGCTAAAGGTTTTGTGTACCATTCTATGACTTGCTCCTTGGACTCTAATTATCTCTCACGTTTCCGTCAGGCTATAAATAACCTTGAGAATAATCCTAACCTTCCATCCACCTAGGTGGAGCGGATCACAACGATGAAGAAGTATCCTCGATTGTTTCTAGGGCTGATCTGGGTTCCTGAACATAATCTCTCTTGTTTTATAGAAGGTGAGTACGACCATGGGAGTGAGTGTGAGAGAGAGAGAGAGAGAGAGAGAGAGAGAGAGAGAGAGAGAGAGAGAGAGAGAGAGAGAGAGAGAGAGAGAGAGAGAGAGAGAGAGAGAGAGAGAGAGAGAGAGAGAGAGAGAGAGAGAGAGAGATGGGAGAGAGAGGGAGAGAGAACGAAAGAGGTCGTGTGAAACTAACAAACTATCGAGGGGAATTGAAAAACAGAATTATTGGTGTTAGAGGTCAAGGGGCAATAAATACTGGTTATAGGGCCTGCGCTGACAGAGCTTCAAGGGGAGATGAATAAAATTAGTCCTATTACTATGGTTTTATCCATATATATATATATATATATATATATATATATATATATATATATATATATATATATATATATATATATATATATATATATATATATATATATATATACAAAAATAATCACAAATCAGCACGCGATCTTCGGATGCGTGAAATTCCCAAGGAAAAAAAATAAACAACCTTGGGAATTTCACGCATCCTACGATCACGTGCTGATTTGTGATTATTTTTTGTATATATATATATATATATATATATATATATATATATAATTAGAAATTTCTCTTATTAATATAGATTCTACTATTTTTTTACGGAAATCTTTACAATTGTATATGATTTTCCGTAAAAGAAAAATAGTAGAATCTATATTAATAAGAGAAATTCCCAATTTTAATTTGTCAGATGGGCAAATGAAATGCAGCCCCCATTCTCGTAACCTCATCGTAAACAGCTTAGTCAACGATCTTAGACTCGCACCCCCTGATTAATGACCTTTTCTCCTCGTTTTGTGTTTCTTTTTGTTTTTTTTTCTGTTCTACGCTATTTATAGACTTCTGTAACAATTGCATTCTCAGTATACGACTGAGGAGAGTATGATAAACTAGTAACTGATACTAGTCTCGTTAATTAAACTTTTGGATCCTATACAGTGGTTTCACTATCATATCCCAAAACTAACCATTGAGTTATTTTACTTATTTATATATATATATATATATATATATATATATATATATATATATATATATATATATATATATATATATATATATATATATATATATATATATATATATATTCTCATTATAGCATGCTTTATTAAAAGCGACCGCTAGTTTCGAATTAATAATTCTTTTTTCGATCTTCTCGATTTGTCTTGTATTCGTCTTTTCTTTATTGTTTAACCTGTGGAAAAGCGTACCGAAGTTCATCGGAGACTGATGTTTGTTATTTTGCCAAAGGTAGAAGTAAATTAATGTAATTTAGCACTTTCTTTAATTTAACTGACGCGTTTCGATACATTGAGGATCATCTTCAGAGTTACAATGGGGAATTATTACAAAGTATTCAGTTTATATATGTTACAAAATGTGTTAACCATTTATAAGGGGTATGGTGGTTATTGCGCCAATACACTAGATAGCTCTGGTCACAATAAACCCCCAAACCTATATTTTTGTTATACAAGGGAATGAAGTTAATTGCTAACGGTAAGTCTGAATTTGCAGACGAAATTTCCTTAGGCCTAAATCAGCGAAGTCGTGGGAATACGTGTATTAAGACAAAAAGCTACGAAAAATATATATCATGGAATGAACAGTTATGATTAAAAAGTGAAATTATACAGTTTATGATTGGATTGAATTTTACGCGGTTGAATTAACTTTGCACGAGTTAATGAGAATTAGAGTACACATATGATGATTGATAATTAGATTGACAAATATTAATTAGATTATAGTTGAATGTTAAATGAGTAAATATTATAAATGTATGATAAATATTTATATGGATTGATAAATAGATTATATAGTTAAATGGATTAGGTAAATATTAATATAGATTGATATGTATAAATAGATTGTATGGATTAAATTGGATACATAAATAGATTGTAATTTGGATACATAAATGGATTAAATAAACAAAATAAATTACACCCCAACAAGTAATAGGACAGCAGAATCAATTTTATTTTCACTTTTATTCTTGCCCATACTTGTATACCCCATACGGTACCGTTCACTGCAATTGAAGAAATGCATCCTTTTCGTCGAGATTTCGTCTTCTTTTTTTTCTCTTAATTTCAATAATAGTTCTGCTTTTTGGTGCTTTGAAATGAATAGTTAAAAGATGTTTTGCTTTTCTTAGAAATAATATACAGCCATTAGAGTTTTATGATTTTTATCTAAATATTTCAACGCCGTGCTGGAATTAAGAAAAAAGTAACCTATTTGCATACGGAAAAGGAAGCAAATTTAGCTTTGCAGTCATCTGCTTGCGTCTGGCAAGTCTTTCGGGTTGCGAGAACCTAGGAATAAGCAATAAAATGTCTAAGAGGCAATGACGTAACAATTATTATGCTCTGAAGCTTAAACAATTTTTAGGTTATATTTAAATACTCGTTCTGAGAATGAACACAGCTACATAACCTAAACTCTGTATGGCTACGCTCTTGTATCTTAAGCATTTTGTTAATATTTCCTGGATTCTGGCAGCCCTACCGGATTCACCCTCGTATCTTTGGGATTAGTAGCTGTGAGTAAGTGCTTAGATAAGTGTGGCGTATTGTTTATTCATTTTTTTTAAGTAATAACCCCCTTTTAAACAAAATGGATGCAAATAAGGTGTGAGAAAATGCGATTGCATTATTGAAAATGATTAAAAATTCGCTGCAATGACTTATAATGAAAAAGAAACTATTATTAAAACAGGTAGGCCTACGCCAAAACTAGATCTGTCCTCCAAAACAATGTTGCACTCGCAAATACAATGTAGGCCAATATGATAGAACATCTTGGCTAGTGGTTATGTATACTTACAGAAGCTATTTTAACATTTAAATAAAGTTTAAAAAAACAACATTTAAAGAGAATTAATATTAAAATAAAGTGAGAAGTGAGTAGCTTACAATTTTATAGTTATTTTTAATGAACAACAACATATTTACTTCAATTAACATATTTATTTTTGTAAAACTTGAATTGCTTCCTCATCTTAACAGTCACCGCACGCCACTTATATATATATATATATATATATATATATATATATATATATATATATATATATATATATATATATATGCAAAATGTGTACCACCATCCTATAATGTCTCCTCCAAATCTTGACCCAAACATCTTAAGGAATATGTTATATTCATGCACATCAGGGACTCCGTTCAGGACAACGGACGGTAATCTATACACGCAAGTGGATGGAGTGGCTATGGTTAACCCTTGGGCCCGACCTTCGCCAACTACTATATAGGTAAACTTGAAGATAGCTTATTTGACAACCTTGAAAATAAGCCACACACATATTGCCGATACGTATACGACATCTACATCAACGTCCCAAACGAAGAACATCAGAAGAACATCAAACAGCAATTTGAGGAGAACTCCGTCTTAAAATTCACTTATAAATTGACCACGAGCAATAAACTCCCTTTTCTGGACGTTGAGGTACAAAACATCAATGGTAGCTATATCACAAAAGTATATAGAAAAAGTACGTACATGGAAAGATGTCTCAACGCGGATAGTGAATGCTCTGAAATGTACAAAATAAGTGTAATCGGCTCATACATCCGCCGAGCATACAAATGCTGCTCTACATGGGAACTTTTCCATCAAGAGATCTCACGCGTAAAATAAACACTCGTAAACAACGGTTTCTCGAACAGCATGATTGAAAAACAACTCCAATCATTTTTAAATATGCAATTCAAAGATAAGGATAAAACGAAAAGTAATCAGGAAGCAGTAAACAACATCATACTGTATTACAGGAATCAGATATCCACAGCCTATAAAATAGACGAAAAAAACACCCAAGGAAATTATTAACCGTAACATCAAGGTTAAGAATCAAATGGATAAAATTCAACTTATTATATACTATAAAACGACAAAAGCCAACAATCAACTTATGAAAAAAAACAGCTGCCTAAAACTCCTCGAATCTAAAGTCAAACAACATAGTTTATGAGTTTATCTGCCCCAATGATGACTAAAAGCTTTATAATAACTCAAAATATATTGGCATGACAACCAGCACCCTTTCGGGGCGTTTAACCATGCATCTGCAAATCAGAGGGCCTAAAAATCATATGGAAAGCCCGCACAACATCAACTTAACTAGAGATATTTTAGTTGAAAACACTACAATTAGAAGAAAAGAGGGAAATAAAGCTAGGCTGAATATCTTAAAAGCCATCTTAATAAACGAAGAAAAGCCGGCACTCAACTGTCAGGCCACGAGCTGGAATCGAACACTAAAGTTGTTCTAAAAATTCAACTCACCGGATTGGCTCGTTTCCTTTGACGTTACGCCTAAGCGAGGCCGAATAAATATCCCCTAAAAACTGCTTTCTTTTCATTCAGCCTGGACGGACTGAATTTGGATTTTTTTTTTACAACGCAGAGCTGTGAGCGCGCTTAAGGAAAAGTTCACTTTTCATTAAAGTTAACGTTAAATTCAAGAAAGAAGAAATATATACGCCCTCTGGACTGATTGGAGATTCCTCCTGTTTCCAGTAGGCGGAGCGCTTACCCTCAAGGGGTAATTCATCATTAATTCCTCCTTATTCCACGCTTTGACCTTCACTTACTTTGACTAAAAGCGACATAACGCGACCACCGGTGCGCCCAGAGGCACTTAAAGTTGGGTATAGTGAACCTGAGAAGGAAGCCCCAATAGGGGGCGCGAAGGTGGGTCCTTAAGACCCCGAGCCCGAAATTCTGTGGAGGCGCCTCTTAGCTTAGGCCTATATAGGTAGGGTGGTCGTGAAGCGCTAAAATAAGTAGGTAAATAGGGAACCATAGGCTGCTAGGTGATAGGGAACGTTTTCACTGTCCTTTTTTTACAGATTTAGAGAGGAAGGAAAAAAACAAACATAGGCTTCGGAGGAAGGAATGAAGAAAAGAGCGCCTAGGCGCTCGACTACCAAAAGGAGGGGGGATCATCCCCCTCTAGGGAAAGGAGGCAGCCTGGAATTCCTACGAGTACCTCTATAGACAAATGACCAGGAGATCAAGCCGGACATAAGCCAACTCGTCGTCACTCCGTACAGAAACGTATGATCTCAGGCAAGGACAACAGCTTTAGAAATCAGCAACATCAACAACTACGAAAGAGATTGGAAGATAAGGACGAACAAGAGGAATTTTACAATAATCCCAATCTCCAGGAACAAAACAGCTGAAATTGTAGTTGAAGATCAGAACTACAGATATCATAGTGAGGGAAAAGTGCTAGGACTCAGAATAACAAAAAGAGGCTACAAGGAACATATAACGGAGAAGAAGAACAAGGCGATTCCGATGCTTAACCTACTGTACAATCTAAGAGGGTTAGGCATGAAAAATAAAAGAAAAACTATCTTGCACTAGGTAAAGAGGTTCTACTATACCCGCCAACCCCTATCAACGGTGAAACAAGGACCAAAAAATTGGAACTCCAGCGAATACAAAATAAAGCTCTCTACCTAATCACCAACACACGCGGGAGAGCGAGAAAAGAACTACAGGATCTACACCAAGAAGCAGGATTAGAAAAGCTCAATATCAACATCATGAACAGAGTGGAGAAAATAAGGAGGAAGATAGACGATCTACCTCCAATATTTGCAGAGCACACGAACACCAGAGCTGGAGTCCCCTTTAGCACTCGATTTCACAGCGGCAGACAACAGCTGAGAATCGAGGAGGTACCCATGGTTACTTAAGTAGAAATTCAAAAAGAGAGAAGAAACAAGCATAACGATAGAGATATTTACCCGACTATATACAAACCCAACCAACGAAATAACTAACCAAGACACCAGATTGATACCCTAATAAGACAACCAAATTTAAACAACCTAAATAGGAAGAAACAACCGACTAGGAAGACAACACAGATCAAAAGGGTAAACAGAAATAATGCGAACAAAATGAACTAAAAGTGTAATAAGTGAACTATATTAAAAAGTTTAACAAAAATGATAGTGAAGTGAAAGTTAACAGTAAAGCAGAAATAAAACAAACATAGTAAACTAAAAGTGTAATAAGTAAACTATAGTATTAAAAGGTTTAACAAAAATGATAGTAAAGTGAAAGTTAATAGTAAAACAAGTGAACAAAGTGAAACTAAAGTGAAATAGCGAAAAAGTGATAACGAGAGAAAGTGAAACAAAGTAAGGAAAGTAAAAACAAGTAACATAACAATACATAAACAAAGCTCAGAGCTTAGATAACTCAAAACGGCATGAATGCTACAATAAACACATGAATGAAAGATGCAAAGAATAAGGGAAC
This sequence comes from Ceratothoa steindachneri, assembly GCA_963969495.1. Taxonomy (NCBI): domain Eukaryota; kingdom Metazoa; phylum Arthropoda; class Malacostraca; order Isopoda; family Cymothoidae; genus Ceratothoa; species Ceratothoa steindachneri. Next base: position 178,610,009 of record OZ018321.1, read on the forward strand.
AGAGACTAGGCGGTCCTCCTACTTCTGTATAAGGAACATAGGTGCTAAAAGTGTGAGAAAGGAAGTAAAAATGATGAGTAAATGCATGACGGTGGTTCGGAATCCACATTAATCAGCAGGTCCTCACCAATTTGTCCTCTTTGAACTCAAAACTTTCCGTCTCCCACAGCTATAAACCGTCTTCTAAAGCTTGTTCCGGACTTCCCATTAAGCACTTCACTATCGGTTCACTTGAACTGAAAGTCAGAATAGTGGGGAGTTTCTCCAGGAGCACTTCGGCCGCGGGCCTCCTCTTCTTCTGTGCCCCCCTCCCCCAGATCGTGGGAGGGCTACAGATGGGAGGAGTAACCGCGAGCCGTACCTTTTCTCCCCCTACAAAAAAAAACCCAGCCTGATTCTGACTCCACCATACTTCATCGGTAAAGGAGAAAACAATACCTAAAAACGCTCCGTAGACGATCGAAAACTCAGCAATTTAGTTTGTTTTTTATCAAACACATTTATCAAAAAGAAATATGAATATAGAACAAGTTATCTACCATCTACAAGATGGACTAAAAAAGACAGTTAGAAGAATAGATAGTTGCCAAAGGAAATTGATCAAGGCGAAATATTCCATAGTCTTCAACAAAATTTATATATATATATATATATATATATATATATATATATATATATATATATATATATATATATATATATATATATATATATATATATATATATATATATAAAATCAGTTTATCTTGGCAGCATTAGGTTCTTCCTCCTCTTAGAGTGCTCTTTTGAGGCTCAAATGCTGCTCATATCACTGATGCGAAGATTTTACAGATGAAATCATTGAAAATGTAATTGGCACACTTTGAATGTCACGATAATAAGATGTATCATTTCTTGCATGTCTACGAATCAGTAATGACTCTTCTAATTAATTTTCTACAAGCATCAATTTGTTTATAGGGAATCAACTCTGGACCACGGCATTATCATGCAAGAGAATTAGGCCTTTTTATATTATTTCCAAAAACTCTATTAAAGAGCTATCATTCTTTGAAATCGCTGAATAAAGATCATGTAATCTTGTTTGCTCATTAATTTCAGATGGAAACTTTGAATTTGTATAATGGGTCTGGCTTGCTTATTGTGATTTGGCCTTTTCAGCAACATGGTCTTTATTCATGTTGGTCTTATATAATTTCTCTACATAAGAGTAAAAACCATCAGAGGAATTCCAGTTAAAGAGTTGTTACGAATCATTTTCGGATCTAAACTTGTTAGTCCTTTGGTAACCGGATATTTTAATGAATGTCTTTCCAGAATCTTTGTCACGGTTTTGATCTAAAAAGTCTTCCAATTATTTCTAGAGCGAATTATACCTGCAGCTTCAGCAATTTCTTTGATATATTTTTTTTTGCTCCAAAACCAATTTCTAATTTCAAAAAATCAACCCGATTTTCTAAAGAATCAAGGTTGAAATGCAGCAAGTATTATGATATTCCTTTTAATTTACTAAGATTAATGAAGTGTAGGATCTGACGGATGACAATATCTTGTAGTACAGGTGTGGAGCAATGATGCAAGGGTAAAATCACTGAGATTTTCTCAGAAATGGTTCAGATTCTCTTATGACGAAGTTTTAGAAAGCTAATTTGTTTTTCAAGAGCTTATCAGAAAATAACTTCTTAAGTCTTTCACTTGTGTTGCCTCGGGTAACTTCATTTTCCTAACAATATTTTTTTTATAGTCAAATATCTCTAAAACTCTTCCTATACTAGGACCATTTTCCAGCCACCTGGTTGAGTAAAATTTGTGAGGATATTTCTTGACTCCACTATTTTACTCTAAAAAGGGTTGCTTGTGATGGAGAATCATTAAGTTAAAAAATAAATATGTCTCTTAAAAATGTAGAAAAGTCTCAATTAGTTGCATTTAGACCTTTCCTCAGTGCTTCATTTACAACACGAAGACCACAGGCTTTTACATTGGGGGAGGAGGAGGCTTCTCCATTTGGATATAATCCTTTCCTTTCTTCTTCAAACCACTTTGGGAAACTTAAATTCACATTAGCTACATCCATGGAAACTTGTAATAAATTTTATGGCCCAAAGGGTGGTAAGAGATTATTTTAAACTTTCCAGAAGATTTTGGGCAGTAGCATATCCAAAAACAAGGTCTACTGATCAAAGTCGCGTGTTCTCAGTTTTTCTGATTTATGACCTTACGACCTTTAAAACTTTAGAAATTTCCCGGACTAACCTTAGGAGGACCTTGAAAAGAGAATGTAAAAATATATAAGAGTTTCAAATTTCATTAGAATCGGCAGAATAGTTACAATGTTATTACCCCCCCCCAAAAAAAAAGCAAAACGGGGACCGACATAGTGAGATATAGAGCGCACGCGACTAAAAAAAACTATCCAAAAGACCGAACAAATCCAGCGCTTCGTTCTCATTGAACAACCTTGTTTAATGCTTCATTAAAACATATCCTCATATAACCCTTGCATACTTTTACACAGTTATGCATTAGTTCTGAAAATTAAAGTAATAATTCCCGATTAAAAATATATCCATACTTTGTAAGTCTCATCCGAAAGTTTGATGCCATCGTGCTGTCAATAAACAACACTTAGATAAGTCACCAATTTGGCTAGATGTGTTTAGTGATAAACCACTTTCAGTCATCATTAAACACCATCTTATTTCAGCTTTAAAAAAATATATTTTTTTTACAAGTAACCTGTTAAATCCTTATTACAACTCCAAACTACTAGGTGTATCTGTGTCAGTTTGTATAACAGCCAAAGAAGGTTGTGAGTTCTTCTTCTTTATATTTTTCATATGAATGTTACTGTTAGTGTGGAAGGTCAATTATCTTTTACCCATATTGCTGAGTTCAAAATCTTTCTACCATACAGTACAGTGTGCTTTCAAATTGCTGGTTGCCTTCATTAACCAAGATGAGAACTCAGGAAAATTATTTGAGTCTCGGCACAAATGATTCAAATTTTGTGTCTTGCTATTCCTTAATTAAAAATTCAAGAATAAAAAAAAATCAATTTTACCTGAAACCTAAAATAGTTCTTCATTAAATAACAAATATAGGAAAGATTTTCCTATAATTAAGAATCAGATCCTATAACTCTAGTAGGAGAAAGTCTGGATGTAACTACCACTGTGTTCTAGCAAATCAATTTTAATTGATATATTATATAAAATAAACCAAATTCCATGATATGAATCACTATACATAATGGTACAAATGTTTCATTAAATTTTAAACAATTGCACATTCTGTACCATTGTAAACATTGTTGTTTTAATTTGGATTACAAGAAATATAACCATTTCAAATGTGTATGATTTGAAAGAACACACAATGCTGTCACATATAAATAGTATATATTTTTAGGGTACCTAAAATAATATTGTATAATAAGTACGGAAAGTTTAAATTACGAGTACAATAACAGTGATTAAATTTTTTTCAAAGGATCTTCACAACAAATTTCTCTCTTTCCCTGACATTTCCTACCAGTGGGGCGACTCACTATCGTCGATATTATTCTCTTTACTCTGTAAAATCAATGATACTTTTTGCAAAATTCTGCACAGGCGTAGATTTGCTGTTTTCAGCATTCCGTGCTATCGTTGATATTTTTCACCATTCGTTGCTATCGTCGATATTTTTTCACAATTCTGTCGGATAGTTAATAATTTTTTATCGGTATGCACAATCGTCGATACTGTCTTCGCCTGACCATAATATCGTTGATATGTTTTCAGCATTTCTTTCTATAGTCGATATTTTTTCCCCTTACTTGCATTTGTTGATATCATTTTTTTAACATGCTTCCTCGTAGCTCTTATCTTCTAGAGAAAGAGGTCTTGGCCTTTTAAGGTGCAGACCAAATATCTTTTCGAGAGACCAAGGATTTGGTTCTGTCGCGCGCTGTGCGACTTGGAATATCCTAAGCACACCTCAGCAATGGCCCTTACAGCACGGTAGTTTCCGCGAACATTCAGAACCCTTCTGTAGATTCTACTTCCCCGGGCGGTCCCCTGCTAGAGTTGGTGGGTCCAGGGGCTCACGCTCCTCCCTGCTAAAACCAGAGCTCCCCCTCCCCGGCCTGACAGCTTCTAGTAAGGCAAAATGGGCACGCGCCCCCACCGAGTCGTTAGACTCACAGGAGGTAAATTTCCCGGAAGGTGGCCATGAGACCGTCTTCAGGGGGCTTCTAAGTCTGTCCCTCGAAAGGGGGCCGGCACCAAGAGTATCTCGTCTTTCACGTCACCACCCAAAACTGGACGTGGTGACTCGAAGATGCGCAACCTCCAAAAGAGAAGGGACTCCCGACTCCAAAACCGCCCGCCCGCTGAAGGTTTCGAGGCAGAGAAAGACTCGTATGGGGAGCTTAAACTCCCCCAGGAAGTCCTGGCAGGCGACGACTTATACGGCAAAAAAAAAACAGCGGAGTTCTGCCTTCTGAAAACGTACGGTCATTCCAGGGAGGGTCTTCACCTCGAAGGAAGGCCCGCATCTCCTCCGAGCTAGGCGTGGATGACATATTCCTTTAATAGAAATGCTGTAAACTCCAAGCGAACTGGGAGGAGGTACGGAGGATCGTCTCCTCACCTCCCTCGTTAGCTATCTGTCTACAGAAAACTAAGCTGGGTGCTCGCACCCAGGTAACCCCCCGCCTCTAGGGAATACAATATTAATTCCAGGGGTCGGGTCACTCTCGACCTGGTCTAAGAATTGGAGATAAATGCCCTGAATGTGGATGAGTTTACGAATCACTGTCCGAAGATGGCTTCATTTTCTTGTGATATGCCACTATGCACAGCCTGATTTTGGGTGGGAGGTGGTCGATGACCTTCATGGTAGAACCACTTTCAAATTCAAATATCATTTTCTTAGCTGCTGCCGCCTAAGAAACAACCTCGGTGCTGCTTGGAAAGGCGCGGTGGTCCGTACTTTGAGGAAATAGTTAATTTATCTGTCCCAGTAAAGGAGTTAAGATCCGTGTGTGAGACAGTTGTTCTTCGCCGACAACCTTATTGCCGGGTAGTTGAACGTCTGGCCGTTTTGCACGGCGTCTGATTCCTTGGTGGTCGGCTGAGCATGAAACGATCCTCGGAGAGAAGCAATATGCCTAAATGCGATATAAGCACTGAACGAACGATTTCACCATCAGTGAATTTCTTCGATCCGTGGCTAGGTTCGGATATGTTTCGCAGCATGCCAGGCACCCTATTTGGCGGGCATACTTATCTTCATTTGAAGGGAAGACAACTCTTGCAGGTGTAGAAGCTAATCAGAGGGATTCGGGGAAAGTTCTCGCAGCCCTCACCTCCTCCAGTTCTCGAGAAGAAAGGGGTTGTAATTTGGAACCCCGGGTCCATGGCGGAGTCATTCGCGACCGCTTTCTCTACATGTTCAACCCGGGAAAGCTGCTGTGCCAGCATTCATTTCACGTCGTCATCTCGTTCAAGGCCGCCGACTGGACTATACCTCTAGAGGAAGAGAACCCTTCAAAGACATATTTAAGCTAAGTGAGTTGCGCTTCGCTCTCGTTTCATGCGCGGACACAACCCCCGGCCAGGACGATGTTCGTATGTCATGCTGGGAAACCTAGGGAGAACGTTTTTGTTATATTTTTTTAACGAGATCTGGACAGAGGCTATCCTCTCAGAATCCTGGCGAAAGGATACTATGCTCGCTTTTCGTAAAACGGAGAGAAGTCACTATACCCCGGCCGGCTTTAGGCCAATTTCTCAAAACTTCCGCGTGTCAAGTTGATGGAGAAATTGGTAAGCGTTATTTATATTAGCCTTTTTCTGGACAGCAGAGGCTATCTATCTTCTGCAAAGCGAAGTTTCTGCAAGTTTCGCGTCGGATGCTCTGCTCAGCCTGGAAAATGTTATCTGCAAGTTTTTACTTCGTAGACAGCATTTATCCACCTTGTTGATTTTAAAATGGCTTATAATATCTCTTGAAGATACGGAATCAGGGATACCCTCCACACGATAGGGGTGAGAAGACGCCTCCAAATTTTCCTATAAAAATTCCTGCAAGATGGTCAATTCCGGGTACGAGAGCTCTTTGGTAAAAGTGGGTTGGAAAGGGGTGTCTATCGGCGAATTGTCCTTGGTGCCACACTCTTTACCTTGAGCATTAAAAGCCCACAAGGAATGTGCCACAAGAAGAGCTTTTCTTTATTCTTCACAGTAACTACACGGCACGATTCAGATCAGCTCTCCGGGCTGCTTGGCAAAGAAGATGGGATACGGCCGATGGGAGCTCAAAGTTCCCATCGGCCGTATCGGCGCTAACATTCGCCCCGCGAATGTTCGCGTGGACCTCCCTACCCCACCCTTAATGCCTCGGTTGCATCAGGTCGCTTTCTGTCGTCTCCGAATAGGACACACTCACAGGACGCACCACCATTTGATGGAGCGCTCGCCTGTGCCTTATTGCGACGACCGCATTGTCCTCCAGACTGTTCGGCACATTTTTGTTAAATGTCCCCCCGGTCTGGGTGATCTTCACGCACGTTACCTTTCCCATTACCGGGATGAGAGGGCCAGTATTCCTTGTCCCTTGTAGTCGCAACGCGTTAGGCACACAGACTTATGACTGTATGACTTTTTGTAAGAGGCTGGCCTCCTCAATTTTATCTTACTCTCTTGGTGTTGGATGTATGTTCGGGAGTCAGCAGGAGGCGGGACTTCATCCTTCGCAGGAGCACGCCATTCCCTTTTTATTTTGCGATTTTTGTTTGTTTTCCCCTTTGTGTTCTGTTGTCGTTCCTTTTAATGGAGCCTAAAGTAAGGCTACCTACTGTTGGTTTATTTTTTATTCGACCGGCGACTTATGCCCTAGGATGTAGTCGCCAGTTAGGAGCATTAAAAAATCCATTCCTTGCAATCTTTGATATTTTTCACCATTCGTTGCTATCGTCGCCATTTTTTCACTAATGTAGATACTGTTTTCACCCCTTCGTTGTAGCTATTGATATTCTTTTTACCATTCCTGGTTATCGTCAATATTATTTTCACCCTTCCTTGTTATTAATACTTTTTAATATTCTGTACAACGATGATATTTGTTCACGATTTTGTTCACCTTTCCTCGATAACGTCGATATTTTTCCCCATTCTGCTATATTGTCAATATTTGTTCACCTTTATAAATTCATTTTCTTCTTGTTATAATTCTCTTCATTCCACAAAGAAGATAAAAAGAAATGAAAAAAAAACGAGGTAGGGAAGCTCCGTCAAATCAATAATTCCAGCCACCTATACAAATGCCAGACAAAATACCTCTTCCATACACCCTCTAATACCATTTCACCTTTTAAAATCTCTATCCCATCACCTTTTCCTCCTTTATAACCTCTCTACAGACACAGACACTGTAGTAAAAAGTTGAAGTTAGCAAGTATAGGGAGGGAATTGCAGACAAAACGAAGAGCTCATTTATGACTGGACAGGCAGCAACAGAGCAATTTTATTGAGGTTCATTTTAGGGGGACAGGATGGATTCAATTCAAAAGAACGGTGCCAGGTTTGGTGATCTATGTTGCCTGCCACGGTTGGAGGGGGTTATCCGGAGGAAAACTGTGGAGTGCCTGTATCTAGAGGTGTATTGATTCACAGATATCTAGGATTGTTAGGTTCATGGTTACGTTGAGTGGCACCGTTTAGGTGTGTAATGAAATACTATGAGAGAAGTAGTTCTATTAAAAGTGCCACGTTTTTATGCCTATGTCAAGTGAAATATTTATAAAGTTACGTTGAGAGACTGTTAAAGATGCAGCGTTAAAGTGTTTAATGAACTGCTATGGGAGAAATGGTCTCGTACGAGTGCTGTATTGGGTGACACATTTTTGTGCTTCTGATAAGAATCATATTTCTAGGGTTATGTTTGAAGGCCGTTGTTTAAGATCCAAGATTAAAAGATGTAATAAAATAATATTGGAGAAAAAAAAGAACTGGTGTTTGGGATCCAAGTTGAAGGGTGTAATGGTGTGAGAGAATTTTGAAAAATCTATTATAGGTGTGCATTTATCGATTTCTTATCTAATACTCGTATGAAGCTACCATGATTACAATTATTTTTACACCTATATTTAATATAAAGGACAGGGAGATGTTCCGGTGGAATGGCTTTCATTTTAAATTTGTGGGGGACTTAAGAGACACATTTGTATTAACTTAGGGTTTGTCGATTAGGATTACGTCCTGATCGGCAGCCTCGAATGAAGACAATGAGATGCGGATACAACAATTAGCCTTAGTTGATAAGTGATACTAAGGTTCTCAAGAAGACAATAAATATGTGCGCACTGAGGCAGCGAGCAACCGTTTTGATCTCAATTATACCCTCCCTTAGACCACTTTGCTACGCGGAAGTAAAAATCTCCCGCGTACCAAACAATTTGAGTGGACCAAACCGGTGGAATCAGCCCCGTTTCAAAATATTCCATATATATATATATATATATATATATATATATATATATATATATATATATTTATTTGACAATAAGCGAGATAAGGGATTACCCATGGATATGCCAAACAGTTGTTCGTAGAACTTGCCATTGAAACTAAATTTACATTTTTTAATGGCTAAACAAATGAGTTGAATGATCGAGTTGGACGGTAAAGGCAAATAATAAGAAGTAAGAATACCAGCCACGAAATTCAATAAAGCATCAACGGGCACTTTGATGAATAATGAGGTAACAACAAAACTGACTAATCTCAGGTCTGATGTTACATTCATATTGTCTAATTTATTGCAAAGATCAAAGGAATTTTTTATATGTGAGGGTGATATGGATCCTAAGATCGGAGAATGTAAATTTACTAAATATATATATATATATATATATATATATATATATATATATATATATATATATGGAATATTTAGAAACGAGGCTGATACCACCGGTTTGGTCCACTCAAATTGTTTGGAACCGCTATGTAGACGATGTCCTGAGAATTCTAAAGGAAAATTTGACCTCGATGGTTTTTTTAATTTATTAATTCATTGGTTCCGTCAATTATATTGACTTTAGATAAAGAACGAAATAATAGCCTTCCTTTCCTAGATGTTCTAATAATTAGACAACCAGACAGGTTTAAGTTTTCTATTTTCAGGAAACGGACAAATAATTTGTCCTATGTCCATTTTTATTCAGGTCTTTCTAAAGATATTAAAACATCAGTATTATCTTCCATGTATCTTAGGGCGCTCAGAATATGTAGTCCAAACAATATATTAGGTTGAGGAATAAGTTGTTGCGTTTTTTTTAATGTTGTGTTGATTTAAGTTTTGTTGACGTGATTTGTGCACATATTAAGAAACAATAATAAATAATGAGAGCAAAATTTGCAAAGGTTAGGCTACGTCTTGAAGTTGAGTAATAAGTCATTGCGGTTTATTTAAAAGTTGTGTTAATTCAATTTTTGTTCTGTACCCTCAAAATGGAATGTCAAGTTGGAAGAAAGGCGCATTTTCGACACTTGTTATTCATTTTAATGGAGACGGGAACAATGCAAATGCAGCCAAAGCTCGCCGCGATATTTGTGCTGTGTACGGAGAAAATGCTTTATCAGAAAGAACAGCTCAATGGTAGTTTTCACGTTTTAAAAACAGTCATTTCAATCTTAATGACGAAGAACGTTCTGGTCGCCCCATTGAGTTGGATGAGGATCGATTGAACGACGTTCTTCATGAAAATCCTCGTTAACTGACTAGAGAATTGGCTGTACAATTGGCGTGTGATCACAAAACTGTAGTTAATCGCCTTCATTCGATGGGGAAAGTTCAAAAACTCGGTGCTTGGCTTCCGTACGCTTTGAGCGAAAACAACAAACTTCAACGCTCCACGATTGCCGCAGGTTTGCTTGCTCGTCAAAAGGCTACTCGTGGATATAAGGACATATTTCTTCACCGTATCATCACTGGCGACAAAAAGAGGTGTGTTTATGTCAACATGAACCATCGAAAACAATGGCTTAGCCCCAATAAAAAAAACCAATTCCGCGATTAAAGCAAGGACTTCATCCACGAAAGACGAGGTTGTGTGTGTGGTGGGATTGTGAAGGCATTATTCTTTATGAGCTCCTTACGAACAACGAGATTGTCAATGCAAAACTCTACGTTCAACAAATGTATCGATTCGCCGAAGCTATTCGTGAAAAGCGACCTTATCGACGTTATGGAATCCTTCTGCAACACGACAATGCTCGTCCTCACATTGCCAATAGGTCAAAAGACGCCATCCAAACGCTTAATTAGGAAATTCTGCCGCATCCTCCATATTCGCCAGATGCCAGACTTGGCTCCATCAGATTTCCATCTGTTCCAATCGCTCTCCAACAATTTGCGCGGCGTTTCGTTCCCTACTGATGTAGAATTAAGAACCTTGTTAGACGAATTCTTCGAGTAAAAATCGAGAGATTTTTATTGCAGAGGCATCGGAAAACTAGTTGAACGTTGGGAAGAAGCCGTAAATAACAACAGAGAATACATTATTGATTAAATTGCATATTTTTAACAATTAAAAATGAAGTTTTTCTAAAATTTGTTAATGGTAATGAATAAATTTGATAAAACCGCAAGAACTTATTCCTCAACCCAATAGATCAAGAATTTAAAAAAATTAAAGAGATTGCCTTTAATCTATGTTACCCGAAAAAATATTTTTGGAAAACTGCATGAATAAAGGTAAAAAAATTCTATAACCGCATGTTAGGGAAAACAAAACCTTTTCACAACATATTACTTTTACCTTACCATGATAATTTTTTGTATGCAGTACAAATGTTAAAACAACTTAATATAAATGTAACTTTTAAATACAATTAATCATTATAAAATATGTTAATAAAACACAGCCCAAGGAAGGATAATAATGTAATATATAGTATACCCTGTTTAGATTGTAATTTATTCTATGTAGGTCAAACTTCTAAAAATATCTTTGTAAGCACTATTCAACATCAAAATGCAGTATCTAAAGGATATTCCAATAGTGCTTTGGCCGTCCACAGGTTTGAGATTGGTCACCAGATTAACTGGTCAAAAGCAGATACCATAATGCATATAAATGATTTTATTAGCAGAAATATCTTTGAATCGTTCCTAATCTCCAGCACAAAGGAGAGAAATGTAAATATTACTCCCGGTTTGTTTTCCTTAGATCCACTCTTATCTTTCTTGCTCAAATCAAACTTATCAGAGGTCATGAAAAATCTGACCTTATTAGGGAAAACATTGCTTCGTATAAATACGGTGTCTCTCTATTTTAATAACCATTGTGAGTTTGAAAATGTTAAGATAACGAAAGTACTAAATCCAATCAATCTTTCCTTTCCCTTACGTGGTATATACAAATATTTATACTTATATATATATATATATATATATATATATATATATATATATATATATATATATATATATATATATATATATATATATATATATACTTTTTCTCTCTCTAACACTCACTTTCTATGAAACTCTAGATTTCTCTCTCAATCTTTTCCTAACTCTGTCTAAATATCTCTCACTCTCTCTCTCTCTATCTATCTATTTATCTAACTCTCACTCCATATCCCTCTACATACATATATCTACCTCAGTCTAACCCTTTTTCACTCTCATTTTTTTCTCTTTCTGTCTCTATCTCGCTCGCTCTTTCTCCATCTTACACATGCTCTCTCTATCTCTTCCAATCACCCTCTCTCATTCTGTCATTTCTATCTCTCCCACTCTATATTTCTTTCACGCTCTCTCCCTTACTCTCATTCTTTCTCACTCAGTCACTTTGTACCTTACTATCTATATAACTCCCTTTCTATCTCTCACTATAAGTCTCATTTTCTCTAACTCTTTTTCCTACTCTCTAACTCTCCCTTTACTTCTTTCTTCTCTTTTTAATTCTTTCTCCCTGCTCGACATGCCAAAAGGACAAGTGGTGCGTAGATTTTCCGCAGGGGTGTTTCTTAAAATGCCACCCTGGAAGTATCTGCACGGACTGCGTCCTTAGGGCAGAACTTCAGGAGCTTAAGGAACTTTTTAAATCTTTTGAGGAAAAAACACGACGGCTGCAAGGAAAGGTGAAAATCCTCGAGTCTGAGCATGCGACTCAAATCCGTCGTCTCGAAGCCATCATTGCAGAGATTAAAGCCACCAAGGTAGAGCAACAGCAACAAGAAACTCCCAACGACGCGGATGGCTCCTCTGTTGGGCCCTCAGGCACCGCGTCGATAGAGACAGGCTATCCATCCGACGTCCCAGAGCAAGCTGCTGCTGGGGTTACTCAGGGCGTCAAAAAGAAGAAAAGGAAGAGTAAGAAAGGAAAAACAGTAGATAAAATAGAAGAGAAAGTAGAAACGGAATAAAAAACGAAGAAAAAGAAGAAGAAAAAACAAAGAAGTGGGGAAGAAAGAGGAATCGAAAGAGCCCCATACTGAAAGGGAAGCCTCTGTCCTCTGAACCCAAATGCGCGAGGGTCATCGTGATCGGTGACTCCCGAGCACAAGATCTGCAACCCTTGCTAGCGGCTCGCCTTCGCACCAGTGTGAAGGTAGGCTGCCTTCCAGGAAAGGGGAACGGAGAAATAAGGGTGGAGGCTGAGAAATCCCAGATCTCTGAGAACTCAATAGTTGCCCTCATGGCAAGTGCCAACGATCTCCACCTACGAGGAGGTAAAGTAGGCGCCAGCGGGAAGATTCTGACCACGGTTATGGGAGAAGTTGACGACTGTGGGCTAAAAACCCGCAGACGTGTCGTGGTCAGGATACTCCCAAGACGAGGTCCATTCCACAATGCTCGCACGAGGAACGTCTCCATAAACCAATGCCTTGGAGATCTTTGTATGGCGAAAGGAGTCTTTTTTGTAGACCCCTACCACACATTTTAAGGGAGAAATGACCTGTACAAAAGGGATGGAGTGCATCTTTCCTTTAAAGGGAAAGCTGTACTCGCGAACATGATCCAAGATGTTGTGGAGCGGACCCAAAGAGGTGTCAGGTCCCGAGTAAAGGAAGACGTACGCCAGTACACCCGTGTTACTCCAGAAACGACCTTTTCTGAGGTCACAAAGAGGGGAGTGACCCCGCCACAGAGAAACAAAGCGGGAAACGGAAGAGCGTAGGGAGTCCTACAGTCGGGGACTCCCTCAATGTTCTTCTGTTTAATGCGAGGTCTATCAGAAACAAGTTTCTAGAACTTCGTGGCCTCGTAGCAACATAAGAACCTGAGATGGGGGCCATAACGGAGTCGTAGATAAAAACCTCAAGCCGAGATTTTGAAGGTGAATTCACGATTCACGGTTACCAGCTCTTCCTGAAAGATAGGCCAGACAGAGAGAGTGGCGGTGTGATGATGTATGTCAAGGATACTCTGAACTCGACGTATCCGACCATGAACTACTAGGTGTTGACCTAGAGATAGGTCCTGCTAGATACAGAACTTTGGTGCTTTACAGAACCCCTGCCCAACTCTTAAAACAGGACAGGAGTCTGTACTAGCTGTTGGGCGAACTTGTAAAAGACAGAGTGTGTATCGTCATGGGAGATTTCAACACACAAGTTGACTGGGAAACCAGAGAACCCTGTGTCGAGAACGCACTGCTCCTGGAGTTCGCGAACAACGAGTTCCTGACTCAATGGGTGAGAGAGCCAAAGAGGAGACAATATCCTCGACTTGGTTTTCACCTCTGAGGATGACATCGTTGATGACCTCTCTGTTAGCGAAGAGCTCGGTGGCAGTGACCACCGACTAATTAGATTTGTAGTCAAAGTCCCGAAGGCAGGGTCTGCAAATAGTAAATCGAGGAAACTCGATTTGAGGAGCGCAGACTTTGCAGGTCTTCGTGGTGGACTGACTGAGGCGAAGCTAGAAGTGTGCGATGCTGTTGAAGACTCGTGGAATAGTTTCAAAACCATATTCATGAGTATTCAATCGCGTTTCATCCCTCTGAAATGCCCCCGTCGGTCTTCTGTTCAACCAAAGTGGTTTAATCGAGAAATCTGCCAACTGCTTAGGGAGAAGAGAAATGTGTACCGGCAATCGAAGATCTCGGGTGACTTTCGCGAATACCGGAGGCTATCAAGGAGAGTGAAGTCCAGCATAAGTGCGGCTAAGCGGTCTGAGGAACTCCGAGTGGCGAGACTCTGCAAGGAGAATCCCAAGGAGTTCTTTGGATATGTGAACAGCCGTAAACCAATCCGTCGAACGATTGGCCCTTTGAGGAATGAGGAGGGGACATTGAAGAATTCAGATGCATAAAATGCTAACCTCCTCAACGACTACTTCTCTTCAGTGTTTACTGAAGAGTGTGGTCCCATCCCCCAGCCCACGGATTCCTACTCGGGGGAAAAGCTGGAGGATATGGACTTCACCAAAGGAGAAATAGAAAAGAAGATCAGTGACCTAATGACGAATAAGTCACCTGGCCCTGATGGGTTTCTACCTAAAGTGTTGAAAAAAGTGCACGATCAAGTGTCACGACACCTGAGCGCAATCTTCAACATGTCAATCCGGACTGAACTCGTTCACTAGGCACTGGCGTGAGGCGAAGGTGACTCCTATCTTCAAGAAAGGAGACTGTAGCCAACCGTCGAACTACCAACCTATCAGTCTGACTTCGATAGTTGGTAAACTCATGGAGAGCATGATGGTGGACAAAATGACGTCGTATTTAGAGTCAAACCTGCTACTGAGGAGTTCCCAGCACTGCTTTCGAAGGCAACGGTCATGCCTGACGAACCTTGAGCACGATCGGGACAAGGCGGTGGATGTGGTCTACTAAGACTTTCAGAAAGCCTTTGATTGATAAGGTACCACACCACCGCCTTCTCCGGAAAGTGCGAGCGCTGGGCATAGACGGAAAAGTAGCCGGCTGGATAGAGAACTGGCTAAGTGGCAGACGGCAACGGGTGGTGGTGAATGGACAGGCTTCTGAGTGGGTGCCCGTTACTAGCGGGGTGCCTCAAGGTTCTGTCCTGGGACCGGTACTATTCATCATTTACGTCAACGACATGGACGGTGACATGGTTGCCAAGATTTCCAAATTTGCCGACGATACCAAGCTTGGTATGAACGTTGCAAAGGATGGAAATACTGCCCGCCTGCAGGAAGATCTTGGGAAGATTGGGGAGTGGTCGGACACGTGACAAATGCCTTTTAACGTGAACAAATGCAAAGTTATGCACATCGGCCACCGAAATCCCCAATTTCAGTATATCCTTAAGGGCACTGCTATTGAATCCACCGACACTGAGAAGGACTTGGGTGTAACAATCCCTGTGACCTCAAGTTCTCGAAATAGTGCATTGAGGCGGAGAAAAAGGCCCAAAGGATGCTAGGCTACATAAAGCGCCAGTTTGGATATCGCAACAAGGAGATTGTACTGTGTTTGTACAACTCACTTGTCCGACCACACCTGGAGTATGCCGTACAATTCTGGAGTCCTTCATTTCGAAAGGACATCGCGAGATTGGAACGCGTGCAATCCAGAGCAACCAAACTGATTCCCTCTGTCAGACATAAAAGTTATGAAGATAGATTAATGGAATTAGATCTGTGCTCGTTGGAAACCCGTAGACTGCGTGGTCAGCTCATCGAGGTTTTCAAAATACTTCTAGGGTTCGACAATGTTGAATACAGGGATATTTTCACACTTGTTGAGAGCAGAACAAGAAATCACCGCTTTAAACTTGAACTGAAGCGTTACAACCGCGATCTGTGTGGAAAAATTTTCACGTACAGTATCTGCGGTAGTTGGAGTGCACTTCCAGTGGAAGTTGTCAACAGTGAATCTGTTGACCAGTTCAAGTTAAGACTAGACAGGGTCTTGAAAAGTGGCCGTTTAAGGACGTAAAGCATTTGAGCAGAGATGTGCCCACTCGACTGCTAGTCCAAAGGTACCCTCATTGAATGGACCGTAAGGTCTTCTAGGGTACTTTCTTTTCTTGTTACTCTCTCATTCCTTATCTCACTTTCTCCATATATCAATCTCTCTCTCTCTCTTTTACTTTCATTCTTTCTCCCCAATTCTTTCTGTCTAACTTTCTCTATAACTTTTTTCTCATTCCATCTTTCTAACTGTTTCTCTTTAACTCTCTCTCTAACATCTCTTTCTTTGACTTTATGTCAAACATTCACTCAGTTACTCTCTCTCCCTCACACACACAAACACTCATTTTCTCACAACGACCTTCTCTCTCTCTCTCTCCCTCTCTCTATCTCACACTATATCAAGCTCGTTCACTCTCTTTCGCACTCACTCAGTGAATCACAATCGCTCACATACACCATCTCTCTCTCTCTCACTCTATAACTATCACTAGATATATCTCGTTCTCCATCTCTCTCTAAACTTCAATTTCTCTAACTCTCTCTCTCTCTCTAACTTTCCTTCACACTCTCACTCTCTCTCTCTCACATACACACACACTCTCTCTCTCTAATTATATCTCCATCTTTCTCTCACAAACTCTATCACACTCATTTCCTTTCTCCCACTCCCTCACTCATTGTGATTAACTATGTCTAGAACTCTCTCTTACTCTTTCTCTCCCTAAACTTCTTTTTATATATCTCTCTCAAACTTTCTTCTTTCTCTTTTTCTAACACACTCACTCTCTCAAACACCCTCACATTCATCCCTCTCACACATTTTCTATCATATTCACTCACTCAGTATCTCACCCTCATTCACTTTATCGCACTCAGTCATTCTCTCGACACTTCCTCACATTCTCTCTCTCACACACACAAACACAACCACACACACATAAACACAAGCAAAATATGATTTTTTCAAGCTCAATTTGTTACATAGCGTGATTTCCTGTGAGGCATTAACATCAGAGGGGAGAGGCAATAAGGGGGGGGGACTAAGGAAAAATAAAAAGTCCCTTTCCCCTCCAATCAAATTAAAATAGAAAACCAAGAAAGACGAGACTGTGTAATGCGTGTGTAAGCACCACTTTAAGTGAGAAGTAGACAGACAATGAGGGGTTAATTCTCCCATTTTCTCCTTTCAAAACTCGAAAGGGGAAATAGCCATTTAACCTTTGGCTTCCAATTTTAAAAGCGAGAAACTCAAACCAAACAAAATGAAAAATATCTATAGAATATATAGCCGAAGGGGAGCAAACCCTCTATTTTAGGAACAGCAACTTCGTATAGCCCCGTCCCCCTAAAAGTGCCCCAACTCCCCTTATCGCCTCTCATAAGCGAATATCTGGGGGAAATCTATGTAAACGTCGCCTCAGCAACGGAGGAATAATTCAATAGCCATTATAAGGAGGCGAGTGGATAGTGAGATACACACGGGCATATAGATCGATAGAAGCACAAGGATCTATCTGTGTACGTACAATGGAAGGGCAAAGGCGCACACCCTGATCCTCAAATAAATTGAATCACGTGCACATAGAGATAAAAACATGCGTTCGTATGTACATATATTATTAAGCCTCACTTGCTTATGCAGAAACTACCAGCCAATTAAACACGATCAGTCATCGTAGGCGCAAGCAGGCTGGGTTAATCACCCCTTGATCCCCTCTTGAACAAATGGGTGCCTGATTCTTGGGAACGACTTCTTCCCCTTGAACCACCGGGCCATTTCTGGGGGGCTGGGGTTAACACACTGGCCCTTGCCTCCCGCGTGAAATGACATCTGGAAACGACGCGAGGAATTTTCTACTCCGACTTTTCCAGGCATAAATTCGAGACCATTTTTTTCCCCTCTTGTTTTTCCAGGCGGAAAATTTAAACCGCCTCTACGATGGGTTTCGACAGTAATTAAGAGCCAGCACAAGAAACCACGTAATCATAACGAGTTTAAGGCGCTCGCTCAAATTAAAGACCACCGCGACTGTGTATATGACGCGTTTTTCGGAGCGTCGGTCCTCGTAATAGACAATTACTTCTGGGTTTTCGGTATTCAGATTTCTATGAAACTCTTTGAAGAGACAATTGCAGAAAACTAGTCGTTGCAGACTATATATTCACAGCGTACAAAAATGAGAGAACTAAATAAATAGAGGATAAAGAGGAAGAGAGACAGACCGCTAAAAAGCAACATTTGTCCTGGCTGTGTTTCGAGCCACGGTCTTCCAATAGCCATTGGAGTACTCTAACTACTTAGCTACCAGGCAATTATACGAAACAATTTGCAACGTGACAAAGTCATTTTGTATGTGACATGAGGAATGAGCTCTTTAAGTTGTGAGAGCGTAAGAAGGTGGTTAATAAAAGTCCTTGAGGTCGTTTCCTAGTAAGGGGAGATAGTGAGATTGATTAGGGATCTATAAAATTACAGTGGATTACCCTGGATGTGGCATCGAAAGGACCTCGTTCCGGTTTTATAATAAAGATCACATCCCAAAGCAGCTTCTCCGGGTCATCTTCACGGCAGCTCTAATACTCTGTAGAAACCCGTGGCGTGGATTCCAAGCTGATCAATAGGTCCCCATTTAGAAATAATAGGCCTAAAAAGAGTGCAAATTAGTGGTAAACTCCATTCCAATCGTCACATTGGTGGTAAAAACTATGCTAAGAATCAAGTTGGTGGTACCCCTTTTACAAAGAGTGTAGATCCATGGTAAAAGCCATACCATGAGTCAGATTGGTGGTAAACTACTCTTTTTTAAAAGTTTTTAGCGAAAAGTAATAATAACACTGGTCAACAAAAATTCAATTATTTCATGGTTCTGAAATACAATGGTCTGATTCACGGGTAATTTAAGGTGGTGAATTTGACGACGCCGTTTTTTGAGAAGCAATATAATGGTCTATCTACTCGTGGCTGACAAGAATTATATATTTTTTTGTTTAGTTCCATCGATTAAATTTAAGTCATGCTTCAATTCCTGTTCTGGCAGAAATTATCTATTACTGACAGTGGTGAAAGATGGAACGCAGCAAATGTGTAAACGATCCTGATCGTTTTTGTTACATTTGTGGAGCCTTCACCCCGGAAAGCTTCAAGGAACCAGTCACGAAGGCTGTTCGAGTGAACTACAAAAGCTACTTTAAATGTCCCTCAGGCGAGCGAGACGAGAAAATGGGCGCCTCACATAGTGTGTAGGTCTCGCGTCAATTACCTGAGAGAATGGATGCTTGGAAAGTGACGAGGTTTAGGTCTGCCATTTGCTGTACTAATGGTGTGACGAGAGCCCAAAGACCACATCAATGACTTCTACTTCTGTATCACAAACATTTAGGGAATGTCAAGACACGATGTACAGTACAGTACTCCAATATCGCTTCTGCAATCCCACCAGTATTACATATTGCAGAACTACCAGTTCCAAGCCCACCTGCTGAAAACGAACTTAGCAGTGATTCTGATTCTAGATGTAGCCCGAGGGATGATGATTATCAGGATGACTCAGGAAACGGTGGACCCTATAACATTCAACCAGCGAGTCTTTCATGATCTCATAAGGGACCTTGATTTGTCTAAAGAAAAGGCACTGCTCCTGGGATCAAGAGTGAAGCAACATGACTTGCTGGAAGATGGAGTGCCTATCACTGCAGCGCGTCATCAGCATAGAGACAACTGTCTACCTTTTCAAAATGGTAAACAACCTTTGCTACCGTGATGATGCAGTGACTCTCATGCAACAACTCTGCATGTCTGACCCATACAAGCAAGATGATTAGACAATGTTCATATCGACTCAGGAAAAAAAATAATCTGAAAGCACTCCTTCTACACAAGGACAATTGGCTTCCATCCATGCCAATAGCAAATGCGACGAAGATGACTGAGAGCTATGAAACTATGAAGATTCTGCTTTATGCTGTCGATAATGAGTAGGACCAGTGCAAAATATGAGAGGACTTCAAAGTAATCAGTCTACTTCGGGATCTTCAGAGAGGTTATACAAAGTATATGAGCTTCCCATGCTTGTGGAACAGTAGAGGAAAGAATGGCCGACAAGACCAAAAGATGCACCCGGACAGTTCAACTGTCTTTAGAGACCCCTTGTAGTTTCAGAAAATATATTCTTGACTCCACTGCATCTTAAGATGGGTAGGGTTGGCGAATATTTTCATAAAAACAATGGATCAAACGGGTACTAGGTTTCGGCACTTGTCTAAGAAGCCAAGCTAAAAGCGGGGATCTTGAATGGTCCTTAGATCAGCCACTTGGTTAATGATCGTGACTTCACCAAAGGGATTAAACTCGCTGGAGAAGTTGGCTTGAAAACCACCGTACAGACAGCTACGAAGAAATTGTGGCAGCTATGTTACGGAGTTATCAAGTTCTGGTTTCACGGACTTCCTTGAAAATTCATTTCGTTCTAGATAACCTCAGAGACATCAGTGAGGGGCACGGTGAAAGGTTTCACCAAGACTGATATAATAGAGAGCGGGTATCAACGTGATGAACAACTAATGTTGAATCCTGCAAAGGGAAGAGAATCAGCTGAACAAGTGGAAAAGCAAAGTTCAGAAGTATTTTTAGAATTTTACTGATAATGAAATTTGCATTGAATTTCATATTTTTATATCACAAATCACGAAACAAAGTTGAAACTAGTTTTAGCTCATTGGAGAAACCTGGTCCGACCCATTCATGAATGAGAACCATTTTGGTTGTTGACCACCAGTAAGTAATCATCCACTGTCCCACGAAGAGGGGCTGGCGCGTCTCAACGCCCAACTGGCAAACTAGGCGGGGTCAGCGACACCCCCATTCATTAAGTTAATGCGGACGCAGGAAAAAGGTTTTGGGTGCGCGGCCTCTATTCGGGATTAGCCGCTTTTTACGGCGCGCGCCGGAGGACGTTATGGGGATTCTTCCTACAAAAAAAAACAAGTTAAAACGAAGAAGCGAAAACTAACGAGGGCATCTCCCGCAGAAAGTATGTAAGGACAAATGGGTATAGAAAGTGGTGAAGGTGGCGGAGGTGAAAATGTGTGGAAGAAATATAGATGCAGTTCCTCTTGTAGGCAATGGGACCAGGATGGGTGGGGAAGGGGGGGCACCAATGAGTGGACTGAAGCTAGGCAGGCGTCCTGCTCCTGCAGGTTTCAGTTGTAGGAGTGGGCATTGCCTCCTCTACACCTCCCCCCCTCCTACACCTGGTTCGTGAAGGGTTCATTCAAGTACAAGTCCATAAATACCAGACCCAATTATAATAGCCCGAAGTACCAGCCCCACAAATAGTCAGAGGTGGTACCCTCCAGGATGGCATCCTGGGCAGAAGCAGGGGCGCCCCCGGCCCGAGAGCTACACCAAGCTCTCGAAGGAGTTTCCTCTCCTTCGTCTATCCTAACAATAAACATACCTTCGTTGGATTACAAAATCGTTATTCTTATCAGAATCAGCTAACACTATAACAATTTTTCCCAAATGTGCTCGTACCTATGGATGTCTGCGCTCCTAGGTATGAATGTCTTCCTAGACCTAGAAAATATGCCTTGGTTGGATTTCAGAATCGCCATTCCTACCATTATCGAGCCAGGCATCAAAGCGGTGGATTCTTACTTTCGAGTACTCGTACTCGTAGTTACGAACGTCTTCCACTGTCTATAAATGGGCTTTCATTGGATTATACAATTGGCAGGCCTTCCATTATAAACCAACATCGCTATGACCCTTTCCCTGTGTTCGTACTTTCGAGTAATTTTGCCATTAGGTGCGAACATATTAGATCTGTAAACATGGCTTTATTGGATTAACGTATATCAATTACTTTCAATATTATTATCACCACTACGCTCGTACTTTTGAAAATGTGTTCTCAGATACGAACAGATTCGTGATCTTGACAACATACATTCGTTAGAATAACGATAGGCACACTCTTCATTGCCACCAACATCAAGACCTTTCCTACTGTGTTCGTAGAGTCGAGTGTCGGTTCTCTCAGATAAGAATGCTTTATTAAAGTAATCAAATCTGCCTTCGATGGATTGGAGATTCTCAATTCCTATCATCATCAAAATACCCACGATTATTCTGTGTTCGCACTTCTCTGTCCCTACTCTGGGGTACGAACGGCTTCTTGGCGCACCTCTCGTACTCAAACCTGACCTCAGCCCAGGTACTTATTTTGAAATGTAAGCGCCCCCCCCCAATATATTTTGCCCTTCTTTCGAAAACAAGGGGAATTTCGAGGGGGGGCTTTTAATATGCTGAGGGGAACGAGTGCCAGACATGAGGGTTCATCTTCGGGAGGGGGGGGGGGGGGATCAGACGGGAAAGAGAGGCGACAGAATCAGGGAAATGAAAAAGGTCATCTATAAGGTGTTAACGAGGGAAAAGAGTCGGGAGAAGAGGGGATGCGGACGCGAGGAAATCAGAGTCGTTTCCCCTCTCCCAGCGGTGACACGAACATATGAGTACAAAAACAAACAAACAGGCAAACGCTTAACCTATACACCTGAATGAAACAAACAAAAAACAAGTAAAAAAATTGTCTGTTCACCAGTGCAAATAAAAACAAAGACAAGCAAACAGTGATGATACAGTCATGGCCAAAAGTTTTGAGACTATATCATTTTTATTTTTTTCATTCGTTTTTAAGATTTGTGTGATATGAAATTATTATATTTAAATTGTTGCTTTCAATAAAAATGAGCAAATTAAAAAATAATAAGAAAAAAGTGCATTTCTTCGCTGAATCAAAAATCGAGGTCTGGTCCTGTTCCTGTACGAGATGAGTTTCAGTTTCTGAAGCTTTGCTATTCGATCAAATGGGTAAAATGATGATAAATATGGGTTAATTGAATGATATTGTATAATTATAAGCAATTTGGTTATATTCTTTTTTTTGGGGGGGAGGGGGATAAAAATAAATGTTTGAATCTTTTTTAATGGCAGAAATAGTTCTTCCCAAAGAATAGCGCGCACCCTTTGTAGCTCTGCACCAAGGTTGCCTAAAATGCAGGGAGATAGTTACCAAGGGTAAAACAAAAAGGCAAGAAGGAAGCGCGCTCCGGTGTAGGGGGAAGTCCCGCCTCCCCCGGCGTAGGAACATGCGAGCTACAAAAAAACAGTCAAAATAAAGTGGAGGAGGCCAGCCTCCTCCAAAAAGACGTAAGGTTCACAAGTCAATGTGCACGAACTCGCCCCGAGTACAAGGGACAAGCGGTAGTAGCCCCGCTCGTCCCGGTACCGAGAGAGGTAACGTGCGCGAAGATCATCCAGACTGGGACATTCAACAAGAATGCGCCGAACAGTCTGGGGGACAACGCAGTCGTCACAATAAGGCGCGGGCGAGCGCTCCATCAAATAGGGGTGCGTCTCGGGAGTGTGTCCAATTCGGAGACGACAGAAAACTACCTTAAGCCGTCACGGCATTAGGGGGTAGGTCCATGGGAACAATCACAGCATAATGGCACGTAACTTTAAGTTCCCCTCGATCGTCTCTCATCTTCTTTGCAAAGCCGCTGGAGGGAAGGCCGTATTCCGGCGAAGTAATCAGTGCGGGGAAGAGCGAAATGCTGGTCTGGTCGCCTAGTCCTCGCGGACTCTTTGGCGCCCTCATTCCCCGCAATTCCTACATGTCCAGGAACCCAGCAGAAAATAATCTCGACATCCACCCGGCTCGCGAAAACCGTGGCGTCACGGATATCGCGAACCAGGGGATGCGGAGATTCCAATGCCCCGAGAGCACTCAGGGCACTTTGTGAGTCGCTATAAACCACAATCCGGTATCCGAACCGGGCACGTCGCGTAATCTCCCGTTCCGAGCGGTGTATTGCAACCAGCTCGGCCGTGAAGACAGACGCAGCGCCTGGCAGAGCCCCGCTGACTTCAAAATGAGGAGATACGGCGTGGAAACTGTCCCGTTGTTGAGACTTGGAACCATCCGTATATACTAGCATGGTTCCAGCGTGACAGGAAGTATACTCTAAACAGGCCGAACGCAATACTCCCGGCGCTGTAGAAGCTTTCGGAGCAGAGGCGTGGCGACAAATGGTCAAAGGTGGTTCCCTTCAGGGTGGCGTCTTGGGCAGAACCAGGGGCGCCACCGGCCTGAGAGCTATACCAAGCTCTCGAAGGAGTTTCCTGGCCCTAAACCAAAAGGGCTTAGGATATGACTGGCGTCTCTCGGCGGCATAGGCACCATTGAGATAAGCTGCAGATGCAGTGAGAGATGTTAGGGACTGAGGGAGGCTCTGGGCTCGCGCAGAGAGGCGAATAATGCACTGTGCACGGCGCAGAGCGAATGGTATCTCCGCAGCATCGACAAGTAGGTCTCAATGGGGACCTGCGGAAGGCAGCGGTCACCAGGCGAAGACTGGTGTGGTGGATCGAGTCCACCTTCCGCAATACACGCTCGGATGTAGATGCATAAAACACGCACCCGTAGTCGAACTTAGAACGAACAAAGGAACGATAAAAAAGTAGGTCAGTTGCCCTATCAGCGCCCCAAGTGCTGAACGTCATGTAACAAGGAATATCCATGGCGCAGGTACAAGAAACCTTAATGCTGCGAATATGAGCTTGAGCTTCCCAGGTGAGGCGTCTGTCAAATACAAGACCAATGAAATGGTGCGAGTCCACCACTTCCAGGCGAACCGTATTTAGAAACAAGTCTGGGTCAGGGTGGAGCCCTGGATGGTGTCAGAAGTGCACAACCTTAGTCGTGGCCAAGGAAATCCGAAGCCTGTGCGCTTCGGCATAGCGAGAAACGTGGTTCAATGCCTGTTGGAGTCGATGCTCCAGAGTTGGCATCTAGGCCGCGCCAAAAGAAATCGAAAGGTCGTCCACGTAGAGCGTAGCGATAACATGTTCCGGCAGCACCGAGGTGATGCCGTTGATGCTCAGGGCAAAGAGTGTGACACTGAGGACACTTCCCTGCGGGACACCCTTTTCTTGCTCCATTGGGCCAGAGAGGGCACCCCCTACCCGTACGCGGAATCGACGATCTCGCAAAAATTCAGATATGAAGATTGGGAGGCGTCTCCTCGCCACCATCGTGTAGAGAGTCTCCATGATACCGTATCGTCGTGTGGTATCATCGGCATTCTCCAGATCTAAAAACACCATGGCGTAGTGCTGTCTACGAAGGAAAGCCTCGCAGACGGCATTTTCCAGTCGGAGCAGAGCATCCGAGGTGGAGTGGAACATGCGGAAACGGACCTGTACAGAAGACAGATGGCTTCTGTTGTCCAGAAAAATCTAACATTTACCAATTTCTCCATCAACTTTCACACGCAGGAGGTTATAGAGATTAGGCGAAAACAGGTGTGGTTAGAATGATCTCTCTCGGGTTTGCGAGAAGCGAGCACAGAAGCGATTCGTCAGGAGTTTGGGAGGATACCTACTACCCAGATCCTGTTGAAAAAATCTAACAGAAAGGCCATGCCTCGCTCACCCAGGTGTCGAAGCATGGCGTACGGGACGTCGTCTGGACCATGGGCGGTGTCCGCGCACGAAGCGAGAGCGAGCGCAATTCACTCACAGTAAACCTGTCGTTGAAGGGTTCTCCGCCTCTGGAGGTAAAGTCCAGCCAGCGGCCTTTCGCGACATGACGACGTGCATTGAATTCTGGCGGAGCAGCATCCCGGCTAGAGAATGCGTACAAAGCGGTCGCGAAGGGTTCCACCACTGAGGCGGGGTCAGAGATTACGGTCCCATTCTCCTAGAGAACGGGAGAGGGGTACTGCGACAACTTGCCCCGAATCCTTTTGACTCACTTCCACACCTCTTTCCCGTTAATTGAAGACACGTATTCCCGCCTAGAAGAGCGGCGGGCGTGCTTCGAAATATACCGGAACCTAGCCCTAGCCCGACGAAATTCAGCGACAGTAAAATCGTTCGGGCGGCGCTTATAGCGCATATAGGCATAACGCTTTTGTCTAAAAACCGCCTCACACTCAACTGAACACCATGGGAGCGGTCGAGGTGAAAAACGGCTAGACGTTCTAGGAATAGTAGTTAGGCCTCCATCTACCGACCTAAACTTCTCGACTGAGATAGATAATTGAGTCATTTTCTGAAATGTGGACCACCACGCCCGCGGCAAGCACCACCGGGGCAGGCTCCTTGGCAGTAGAGCTCAGAAAATGATATTTGAATGGGAAAGTGATCACTACTATGTAGGTCATCGACCACCCCGCACTCAAAATCAGGCTGTAGATCCGGAGAGCACAAAGATAGTTCGAGGCAGGTAAATGAAGTGGTTCTCAGGCAATGATGCATAAATTCATCAACATTTAAGACACGTATCTCTAACTCGTCGATCAGGTCGGCAAAGACTTGACCCCGGGGATTAATCAAGTAGTCTCCAAAGAGGGGATGTCTACCGTTCAGATATCCGAGCACGAGAAAGGACCTCGGCAACTGTGCCACGACGCGGCGGAAATCCCCCCCCCCGTCGAAGTCGGATAACGGTGAAATGTACGCGAAAATAACAGTATACCTCCCATCCAGGTGCAGCTGCACAGCTACTGCCTGAAAGGAGGCATCTAAAGCAAAGAGAAGAACGGAGACATCATGCTGGGTGTAAATCGCACATCCTCCCGCCCAGCCCCCATTCTGTGATGGTTGGGGTGGAAAAACCCTTATAAGTCGGGAGGGTGGGCAGGGTGTACGCACCCATCAAGGCCTCCTGCAAAAAGATAGCTAAGGGAGAACGGGAGTAGACGAGCCTCTGCAGATCGTCCCAGTTAGCCTGTAGTCCGCGGCAATTCCATTGAACGAATATACCCTCCAGGCCTAGCTTCGAAGAGATGCGTGGTAGCTCTTCGAAGTAAATACCCTCACAGGAATGGTTGTACGCTTCCGGGGGGCGAATTCCAGGAGGTTAGGCTCGCCATGCAATTCTTTTCCTCCCTCCGCCTAGAAACCCTAGGCAGGCGGGGGTCCCTCTTTTGGAGGATCCACCATCTCCGAGCCACCCGTTCTACCACTGGGTGTGGGTGTATGAGCCGAAGCTCCTTTAGCGCTGTCCTCCTTTCGGGGGGAAGCTTTCAGAACCCCGCAAGATCGCTTCACGACCGACTTCAGAAGTGTTGCCTCCTGTGAGTTTTAGGACTCGGTGGAGGCGCTCGGCCGTTGCCCCTTACGGGAAACGGCCACGCTGGGCGAAGGAGGAAAGGGAAGCCCTGGTTTAGCCGGTGCTGGGTGTGAATCCTTTATGCCACCAGCTTGGTAGAACCCTCAAAAGTGTTCCGAATACGCGGAAACGACCATGCCCGTAGACTTGGAAGGGCCAGGAGCAGAGGGTGTGTTTCTTAACATTGAGTCATAGGACGTCACAGGCAGCGCCAGGCGCGTCAGGACCAAGTCCTTAACCTCGCGAAATGAGAGACGATCATGGGCTTGAATGGCCATGATTTCCTTCTCACCGAGATACGCACCAGATTGCTTCGAAGAAGCGGGGTGCGACTTGACGCAATTGAGACACTTGGCCACACACGATTTGGACTTATCGTGTGCGGCCTTGAAGCAACTTACACAAACTTAAGGTAACCCCGACTTTGTATGTCTACAGGAACGATTCGTATGGCCAAAGTGGCGGCATTAGTAGCACCTCTGCGGTAGTGACACGAATGCCTTCACGCAGTAGCGATAACAACAGGTACGCCCCGACTCAGGGAGCTTGTCACAGTCGAACGTGACGAAGAGCGTAGCGGTAAATCTCAATTCCCCTCCCTGTTTTCTCATCACACGCTCGACCCTTCACCTGTCCATGGTTGGCCAGCTCTAAGGTGATGTCATCTATGGAGTAGTCCACGAGTTCCCTCACTTAAACCACTCATTTCACGAAGTTCATGGTAGAGTGCGACGTCACACTCACCAGCGTGTCATCAGGTCTCCGAAGGGCACTAATCATGGCCGCTTGGGAGGGATTCGCTGCATTTCCCAGAAGATTCCTGTCCGAGAAACGGGCAATCTTCGGCTCTCTACCAATCAAGCTAGCTAGAGAGCTCCTCTGATGGATCATGTTGCCCTTAACCAACATGCTGCTATCAGTGGAGCGAATAACCAGGAAACGTTTGAATCCAACGGGCTCGGAAACGCCGGGTAGTCTCTGAATGAGGGGCCCCAATGTAATCGAGGCTCCGCTCTGCCAACTTTCTGTCTTATTTAGGAACTGCCCATTCGAGGGAGCACCGAAGCAGGAAGTGCTGATCTTGGCCTGGTCGCATAATTAAATGGCAGCGGCTCCGTTCGTTTCCGTGGCTCCCGCGGAGGGAGAGGAGCACCGAGTCTTTTTGGTCTTTTTCCTGTTTCGTTTCTTTTTAGGAGGAGAGCGGGGAATGAACCCGCTTCCCCCTTCCGCTGGACGAAACCCATAGGCGAGATGGGACGGCCTCAGCAAGATCCTTCTCTGAAATGGAGAAGGGCTTAATTGTCACAGGGGCACCAGCCGGGGTAGGAGATTCCTCCGCCCCTTGTAAGGCCTCGGGCGCCCGCGCCGTCTGAGGAAAAGCTTTCACAGGGGCGTACTTGGGTTCTGTTCTTGACGCCGATCCCGTGTTCGACCTCTTGAAAGATCCTACCATCTGGGGCTGGGTCACCTCAAAGGGCCTCCATGTGGTCATCTCCACTCAAGATATCACGGGTCCCCTTCGAAATACCTTTTATTCTATTCTGGGCCACGCCAGCAGGACTTTAGAGGGCACAGGCCGACTAGACCTATCATCCCTCAACCTCCAAAGGGCTTGGCCCCATTGAGCTACTTCCACCGGGAGCGCTTAATTATGGGTCGCTGGCGTGCTTTCTTGGCAGTCCCCTGAAAAAGTAAAGGGGGGACTGCCCTTAGTAAGGGGAGTTACCCAAGGGCGACTCTAAAGAAGGGAATGAAGGAAAGTATGCTGGCATGGGAGAGGATTAAGCCTCCTCTACGGTCGAAGAGTTTTCGAGGGTCACCTGTGAAAGCATAGGGGCAAGGGTCCTACATTTTTTCAGTGGAACTGACCGAAGGCGGCTCCGGTAATGCTCGAGGGGAGGTTAGATGGGGAAGTATTTTTTTCCAACTCATCAGTGGGCATGGTGACCTTATTTATGTCACGGATGCATGCACTAATCTACCCACGCAGTAGCCTGCTCTGCAAGGGGTAAACACGGGGCTGGAAAAAACAGTTGCCACCATTTGAGGCCACTCCTCCCGCTTAATGAGCTGGCAGCCCATCAGCATGGCTCCTCCACCTTAGGCACGGCGCAAAATTAATAGACAGTGAAAGTAAAAAGAAAGGGTATGCGAGGAACGTGTGGGTGGGGATGAAGCAGGTTGTTAAAAATCAACCACCCTAGACCGGAGCTCAGGAGTGAGGGGGCGTTGTCACCTCCCCCCTCAGCCCTGATCTGGGATGGTTGGGTGAGAGAAAGCTGGTCGGCATCTACCCTGTGAAATTAAAGGCTGTCCAGAAAAAGTTGTGGGAGAGGTTGCATGGAAAGTGAGGAATCAGGGTAAGAAGATAAGTTGTCAGAAAGAAGGATAAAAGGCTAAGCTGGGGTTGAACGACGCGCTGAGTCCCGTCATCACGGTGGCCAGCAAAGCAAATCACCGTGCCCCTTAGGGGTTGCCTTCAGTGCCAAATTCCCCACGATTGGAAAGAGGTAGGTGGGAACGCTTCAACGCGTACGACAAAGGTCTCAAGTCGAGACTGGCTGCGAAGAAGCCTCAACTCATCACCAAGAAGACCCTTGTGTATAGGCTCCACTTTTGTATAAAATAAAAAGAATGTACTGTTGAAGACTGGAGGAAATTATTTTCTCTGATGAAGCTCTTTTCCGCTTGTTTGGTGCTTCTGGAAGATCCCTCGTTAACATGAGAAAAGTGGAGCGTTTTCACGAGTCCTGTCTCGTGCCCAAGGTGAAACATTCGGACACTCTCCATATCTGGGACTGCTTCTCTTCTAAGGCAACTGGACCACTAACAATTTTGCCTAAGAACACTGCCATGAACTTAAAATGGTCCCAAAACATGCTTCATTAGCACCTTTCTCCAACAGTTGAGCAATTTGTGGTTAATAACCTTATTTTTCGGCATGATGACGTACCTTGTCATGAAGCAAAAGTAATAACAAAGTTCTTGACTGAAAATAACATCAAACTTTTGGGACCTCAGTCGGGGAATTCGACACATTTGAACCCAAAAGAGAATTTGTAGGCGATAATCAAACTGGTGGCTTCTTTTGATAAAAAGAAGCCATCCAATTGTGATTAGTTGCGGCGCTTCGTTGAACAAATATGGAGGAATATCAGCCAAGATCTTATCCCAAATTTGGTCTCGAACATGACAAAAACGAATTGAAGCAGTCCAGAAAAACGAGGGATATCACTGTAAATATTGACTGTATTTATTAATAAAATGGGGTTGGGGTCTATTCTCTTTCTATATTTCACATTCAAATTATGATACAAACATACTAAAATAAAATGTAACGTTTGATTACTTCTATTAATTGTATTATCTGAAAAACTATAGAGTCTTATACCTTTTGGTCAGGACTGTACACTCGAAGAAACTAAAGAAAAACAAGTGATAAAGTTCCTAAAAATACACTCAAATACAAATAAAAATAAAAATACATGCAAATGATCTTAATATAAATCCAAGTACAAACGAGCAGCAAAGTGCTAATAAACCCGAATACAAACCAAAACAAACAACTGCCCAGGTACAAAAGAAAGTAAAAACTGCCTATACACCCGAAGAAAAATAAAAACAAACAAACTCTCAAGACGCACAAGGGCCAAAACATTCACTGGACACCCATAAGTTGCGCCATCTGTGCCTCGTATCGTGAACGAGATCCTCAGACCGAATGATGAAATACATATAAAGATCAGAATGTCTATCCATTGCAAGCCCAAAGGCAACAGTGGCCGGCCCTCATTTGGCAGAGGGGGTGGTATTGTGTCTTGACAGCAACCAGCGTCATAAAACCATTTGTGGATTCCGCAGAGACCGGGTATTCTGTGTTGTGAAGACTGGAAGGGAATGAGAGCGGTTTTATGATAGGCTATATGCGTGGTGACGTATATGGAGCTACTTACTCGAGCGGTGCTAAGCTTCATCGTATTCACCAATGAGCGGCCGCCACCTCGCAAGGCCGCCGAAAGTTTTGGATCCTCGCTCGCAGGGATCGACCCCATGCCTCGACGCTAGAAATCCAACGTCGTATCCATTAAGCTAGCAAGTACTCCCCCTGTAGACCCGAGTACCAACAAAAACAAACGATCTATACACCCATGTACAAATACAAACCAGATAAACAAACCCTTTATACGCACTCAACAAAATATTGATACGGACATCCATGCCATCATATTCTTCCCTATATAAGACCCCAATGAAGAAAAATAACATTCTAGAAAACAAAATTCCAAGCACTTTCATTCGTAATAAGAACTCAATAAGAAGACTTCGATTATGCTCATTTCAGCCACGCCTCCCTCCCCCCTCGAAACTCCCCTTGTATTACTCCTTCGCTACGCTAAAACTTCACGCCTCTATTTACACCTGTTCCCCTCTATTTCGCGCGCCAAACCACTTCTCCCCGTCCGCGCGCCAGATGAGACTCAATTTCCCGCCAAATAAATCCCATCAATCCCTTTCTTTCCCCCGAATTGGGGGAAATGGCGGGATCCCCCTCCCTTGCCCCGTCTTAAATCTTTATACAAACAGACAATAATTCAGAGGAAATAAATGACTTGGTATAATTTTATTTACCTTCCCTCGCCTAGAGGGGTGATTTCACCCTTAAGGGTCTGGAGCCATGGGGGATTGCCCTACATGTAAGGGGATGTTCCAAGAGGGAGGAGGAGGGGAAATTTTTCCAACGAAACGGGCCACTTGGTTTCTCCTCATATCGCCCTCCCCCCGTCCTTTTCGTTTCGGTCTTTGTTCCCCTTTTCCCGGTGGTGACAGAGGAAGCCCCAACGGGGAAACAGAAGGGGGGTGGGGTTATGGACCAAATTTAGTGACATAAAAATAAATTGGATTCGGCTCTTAAACATTACATATCGACTCGTATTTAGTGATAGAGAGACATCGACAGACAATTAGAGAGCGGCGGGGGGGGGAGTCTCTTTGTCCCTTGTTAGATTCCTTTCACCAGAGAGATGGGAGGAAACTTGGCAAGAGGCTGAGGAACGAGAGGGAAAAATGGCTCTCAAAAGTAGTTGGAAAAAAAATGTTTCAAAATAGTCGAAAAAAATGGCTATCAAAAGTAGTGGGAAAGATGGCTCTCAGGAGTAAGCGGGGGAAATGGTTCTCAAAAGGAATGGGAAAAAATGTTTCAAAAGTAGTCGGCAGAAAAAACAAATTTCAAAATAGTCGGGAAAATGTCTCAAAAGTATGGGAAAAAATGGATAGCAAATGAGGCGGGGAAAAAATGGCTCTCAAAAGTAACCAGAAAAATGGTTCTCAAAAATAGTGGGAAAACATGTTTCAAAGTAGTCGGAAAAAAATGTCTCCAAAGTGGACGGAAAAATGTCTCAAAAGTATGGGGAAAAATGGATAGCAAATGAGGCGGGGAAAAAAATTGGCTCTCAAAAGTAACCAGAAAAATGGTTCTCAAAAATAGTGGGAAAACATGTTTCAAAGTAGTCGGAAAAAAATGTCTCCAAAGTGGTCGGAAAAATGTCTCAAAAGTATGGAAAAAATGGATATCAAAAGTAGTGTGAAAAAAAATGGCTCTCAAAAGTAACCAGAAAAATGGTTCTCAAAATTAGTCGGAAAAAATGTCTCAAAAGCATGGGAAGGGGGGAAGATTGGCTCTCAAAAGTAAGCGGAAAATGATTCTCAAAAGTAATCGAAAAAATGCTCCAAAAAAACTATTCCTAAAAAAATGGCTCTCCAAAGTAGTCGGGGAAAAAAATGGCCCTCAAATGTAAGCGGAAAAAATCTCTAAAGTAGTCGGGAAAAAGTTTCTCAAAAGTAGTCGGGAATATGATTCAAATGTAGTAGAAAAGATGTCTCTCAGAAGTAGCGTAAGAAAAGTTCTCAAAAGTAGTGGGAAAAAAATTATTCAAAAATACTCGAAGAAAATTGGTTCTCAAAAGTAATCAGGGAAAAATGTTTCTTAAAAGTAAGCGGAAAAATTGCCCCTCAAAAGTATGACGAAAAAACAAAAAACTTTGCTCTCAAAAGTAGCCAATTTCAATCTGTAGCGGCTTCTAAAGATATCCAGATGCTGTTTAAAGACACTATACCTATAAATATGCTCACTCAATTGGTCTTTTAATTTAAATTGTGCATTTAATATATTAAAAATAAAGCTGTACTGAAAAAATGCGATCCCAAGTGCTTTTGCTTTGTTTTATAAATCCCTTATTCAGGGAGGAACCCTTTAGGAATAAAGGCTAAAACGCTTGAAATCGACCTTGTCTTTTTGCGAGTTTTCCTTCGTCGTCATTTTTGCCTTTAGTAGTTACATCACCCATCGATTCTCGTTGTGTTCGCTGGTGTCCAGCTGTTAAAGTACTCCACTTAAGCTTTGTTAAGCCATTCAAGAGCTTCAATATTTGGATATTTCTCTTACGGGACTCTTATACCCAAGAATGAGAGTTGAATTCGTTTCATAAAATTTGGGTCTTTTATACCACGAATGAAAAGTAAATTACTTCCATACATTTTATGATTTATTTCAAGCCACGGGTCAATTTGATGGCAGGACGCTTCATTTAAAAAGAAATGTTGCACAATTTACCAAATACGGGATCTATCATTATCTAGACGAAAAAGACAAAAACTTTAAGGACACAATCACAACTTTTGAGCTAAAAAAACTAAATTAATAAAGCCAAATATGTATGAGTTTGTTTGTGTTTGTTGTCGTTGTTTTGAGTTTTTTTTACAAATATCGACACTCTTATTATATTAATACCAGGCAATAGCTTTGCCTCTCCCCCTTACGGGAGGGGGGGGAGTTTGCGCTTCGCTACTGAGATTAAAATTTAAAATCTAAAAAAAGCAGCCATGGTTAAATATCTTGAAAGGGGGGAAATTTAGTTTAGAGTTCCTTTTTAAAATTATTATAATTGGGGAAGTTCAGAAAGTATATAAAAATTTAACCATGGCTGCTCTTTTTTAGATTTTAAATTTTAATCTTAGTAGCGAAGTGCAAGCTCCCCCCATTAGGGGGGGGAAGTGGCGAAACCCTTGCCTGGTCGACTGATGAAAGAAATTGAAGGAAAAAACATTACACACGAAAAATCGATTTTTTTTTTTTTTATAAAGAGCTCATCTGGTCAAGAAAAATCGAGATTACCTACGCATACACTCACACACACACACGAGGGACAGACACATTGTCATGTAAGCGGGCCTAGCACGCACAGGCACACACACAGACGAGGGACAGACACATTTTCATGCAAGCGGGCCTACGCACGCATGGGCAGACACACGCACACACGAGGGGAAGACATATTATCATGTAAGGGGGCCTAGCATACATGGGCACACACACACACGAGGGACATACACACTGTCATGCAAGCGAGCCTACGCACGAAGGGGCACACAGACACACGAGGGAAAGACACATTGTCATGCAAGCAAGCCTACTAACGCATGGACACACGCACACAAGAGGACAGAGACATTGTCACGCATGGGCACACACAAAAGAGGATCCGACACATTGTCATTCAAGCGCGCCTACGCACGCATGGGCACACACACATACACATGAAGGTCAGACACAGTCATGCAAGCGGGCACAGAAACACTAGAGTCAGGCACATACATTGTCATGCAAGCGGGTCTACGCACGCATGGGCACACATACACACACACACACACGAGAGTCAGACACATTTTCATGCAAGCAGCCCTACGCACTCATGGGCAGACACACACACACACACACACACACACACACGAGGGTCAGACCTACAGGTCGAGGCTGACTCATGACCCCACACACCTTTAATTACAAGTTGGTCAAAATGAGAATTCCAAAAGCAAACTTCATCGCCGCTATTTAATTAAAACAAAAGATAAACGATGTGCATCGGGTAATGATACCCCCCCACACCCCCTACACACCCCACTTACACTTTTCCCGAAAAAGGGGAGGTGGAAAGAGAGGAACAGGGAAGGAAAACAAAATAGGAAAGGAGGAGGCGGGGATCTTCGAATTTGCAGTGCAATAGCAACGAGGGAGTATTGCGGAGACAGTTTGTAATGGAAGATCTGTAAAGACACGGGTGAAGATGAAGAGAATGAAAAGTGAACGGCAGATCCCTCCTGCCGGAATTGGGACCAGCCAGGAAGGCACGCAATCCTCCAGATGTCAGCTGCTGCGAGGTAGCCCATGCCACACCTGACATCCCCTTGCGGGGGCGTAAGAAAAAGAAAGATGGCGGCAGAAGAAGAAAAGGGTGGGAAGAATGCAGGCATGTTATAAATTACCACTCCAAGAGGGAAGGGTACCCCCCCTCTCGGCCCCGACCAATGATGAATGGACGAAAGCCGGTCGGCGACTACCCCCCCGAAATTAGCCACCGACCAAGACAGGAGTCGAGAAGATTCAAGGAATAAAGCTCAGGTAGTCCCAATCAAGTTTGGAACTACCGGGATCGATGGAATAGGGAGGTGGTGCCGGTACTCCAGAGAACAGGGGTAACAGTTTGCATGGAGCCCCTCCTTGAAGGCAAAAGAGAGGGAGGGGATTAGCTGGGGGGGAATAGTCAGTAAATAACCGAGGTTCCCCACATGGGGGGACGAAATCAAACTTAAATTGGGGGGTCGAGATGAATATTATCATCATAATATTAGATTATTAATGCAGGAGTTGGGGCCCGGAGGGCACGTAGTTATCGCGATATGGTAACTGGCGTGCGGTCGGTCAGTAACTTGGGTGGCACCACCACTGCTACTTCCCCACCTAAAGTCCGGGGTTAGTTGCTGGTTCTTTTCGTGCCTTTTTTCTGACTTTTCTCTTTTTTTGACTTGGATCGGGATGATCCTTCCGTAAGCCAAGTAGCCATATATCACCCCTAGATCCGTCTTTATGTCAATGTGTACTCTGTCCTTTTTCCTTTTTCTGCCTTAACTGGTATTTCTTTAGTATTAATTTCCTATTTTCCTTTTGGAAAGAAATTAAACTTAAGGAAGGAGCAAATTGAAAATTGCCCATATTCCCCAAGTCCTTCTTCTTGTATATTTGTTGGTTTGTGTTTTTAAGTTTATTGTTATTGTTACGTTCCTCGTTATTTTTTAAAGGTCATAGATTATAAATTATGCTATTTAAAGGTTTTATTCCAATATTAAAGAGTTGCGTGGCATATGAAAGTTGGTATGGTAATTTTGTTCGGCGGCCACTGTGAACTGAGCGGGTAAGAAGATGTGGTATAAAAATTCCTTGGAGGTTCCTAGCTTAGAGACATACTGGGTTTGATGGGGTAACTCTTTGGGCGAAGTAGAGTCACTGTGCCTGGTAGCTTAGCGGTACAGCATCTGACCGGCAATCAGCAGACCCGGGTTCGAGTCCCGGCCAGGAATTTCAAACTCTTTTCCCCTGGCGTTATCTCTGTCTTCTCGGTAAAGGATTGCCTTCATTGTGCCTCCCTCTGCTCTCTTTGATTCTAGTCTTCTTCTAATGTCCCTTTCTCTTACCTCTAAAAAACTCCTGTTTCTTGTCTCATTGCTCATTCGCGTCCAATTTCTCTTTCTTGTACTGTATTGTTATATAGTCTGCAATGCAAAATTTCTGCACCATTCTTTCTGTCTTAAAATTTGTTTTAAAAGACAGAGAATAAATATGGCGAAAGCCCTGTGTAGTTGTTACCACCCGCAGAACTTGCATTTGCTCCTTCTTCTTCTATATATATATATATATATATATATATATATATATATATATATATATATATATATAAAAGACTTATTCGCCAATCACTTAACCGTTTTAATCGTATTTTTGATATCTCCCTGATAGGCAATTTGAATTTTAAAAGGGTGTTACCACTGATGATGCATTAAGCTTTCTTGTCCAGAATTTACAGTCTTCACTTGATCGCGGTCATTAGGTTAAGGTTGTTTCATTAGACTTCATTTCTGCTTTCGAGCGTTTAAACCATAATGGTCTTCTTTATATTCTAAAGAATTTGCTGATTAGTGTTAATTTCCTTATATTTCTTACTGATTCCTATCAAATAGGCACCATCGAGTTGTTGATGGAAAATCTAGTACTCCGACTCCGGTATTATCTGAAGTCTAACATGGCAATGTTTTAGACCCCGTCTCATTCACAGTGTATACAACATAACTTTGGAAAGGATAGAATCGACTCCTAGCTTATGCAGATGATTCAACCTTATTTTCCCCAGTTCTTTCATCCTTACAGCGAGCTACTATTGGCGAATCTCTTGGCAAGAATCTCTAACTAATGCTTTTCCTGGGGTTAGAGACTTATGAAACCGCTTCATCTTCCTATATCTGTTGGTGGGTCATTATCGAGTTCACTGATCAAATTAACTTGCTGAGTGTGATCAATAGCCACAAACTAACCATTGAAGCCTAGTTAAGGAGTATGATGGCCTCCTCAATTACTCAAATATCAAGTATATTACGTAAAAGTCATAAAACTTTTAATAATGAAAATGCTAGTTTAGCATCGCTTTATTAATTTATACTGCCTTATTTTGAATATTGCTCTGCTATGTCGTCTTCTGTTGCTAATTGCCCCCTAAAATTACTCGCTAAAGCAGTTAGACAAATTAAAGTTCTGTTTCCTGATCTTCAACTCGATTTATTATGATCATAGAAATGTGGCCTTTCTGACATATCTATATAGACTGAAATAATATCAAACATTTCGCTGGTGTTTAGTTAGCACCGTCGTTTGTTGTTGGTAAGGAGACGAGGCAGGCTTTGTCTTCCTGTAACAGTTAACCAACTGGTTTCTTGAGAGTAGGACCGAGTAGTATTCGCGGTCTTTTATCCGAAAGTATTGTGTAATGTAGGCTGTACTTTCTCATTCTAATGGGTTGAGGAATAAGTTCTTGCGGTTTTATCAAATTTATTCATTACCATTAAAACAATTTTAGAAAAACTTCATTTTTAATTGATAACAATATGCAATTTAATCAATAATGTATTCTCCGTTGTTATTATGACTTCTTCCCAACGTTCAACTAGTTTTTCGATGCCTCTGCAATAAAAATCTCTGGATTTTGACTCGAAGAATTCGTCTAACCAGGTTCTTAATTCCACATTAGTAGTGAACGAAACGCCGCGCAAATTGTTGGAGAGCGATCGGAACAGATGGAAATCCGATGGAGCCAAGTATAGCGAATATGAAGGATGCGGTCGGATTTCCCAATTGAGCGTTTGGATGGCGTATTTTGTTATATTGGCAATGTGAGGACGAGCACTGTCGTGTTGCAGAAGGACTCCATAACGTCGATGAGGTTGCTTTTCACCAATATCTTCGGCGAATCGATACATTTGTTGAACGTAGAGTTCTGCATTGACAATCTCGTTGTTCGCAAGGAGCTCATAAAGAATGATGCCTTCACAATCCCACCACACACACAGCATCGTCTTTCGTGGATGAAGTCCTTGCTTTAATTGCGGAAGTGGTTTTTTATTGGGGCTAAGCCATTGTTTTCGATGGTTCATATTGACATAAACATACCACTTTTCGTCGCCAGTGATGATGCGGTGAAGAAATCTGTCCTTATATCCACGAGTAGCCTTGTGACGAGCAAGCAAACCTGCGGCATTCGCGGAGCGTTGAAGTTTGTTGCTTTTGCTCAAAGCGTGCGGAACCCATGCACCGAATTTTTTAACTTTCCCCATCGAATGAAGATGATTCACTACATAATTTTCTGACCACACGCCAATTGTACAGCCAATTAATTTTCTAGTCGATTGACGAAGATTTTCATGAAGAAGGTCGTTCAATCGATCTTCATCCAACGTAATGGGGCGACCAGAACGTTCTTCGTCATTAAGATTGAAATGACCGTTTTTGATACGTGAAAACCACCATTGAGCTGTCCTTTCAGATAAAGCATCTTCTCCGGACGAGCTTTGGCTGCGTTTGCATTGTTCCCGTCTCGATTGAAAATGAATAACAACAAGTGTCGAAAATGTGCCTTTCTTTCAACTTGACATTCCATTTTGAGGGTACAGAACAAAAATTAAATTAACACAACTTTTAAATAAACCGCAATGACTTATTACTCAACTTCAAGACGTAGCCTAAGCAAAAGCCAAATAGTCTACGCTGTTAAGAGACGTAGCCTAACCTTTACAAATTTTGCTCTCATTATTTATTATTGTTTTTTAATATGTGCACAAATCACGTCAACAAAACTTAAATCAACACAACATTAAAAAAAAACGAAAGAACTTATTCCTCAACCTAATATACATAATTATATCAGAAAGTGTAAATTCTTTTAAGACAATAGTTAATAGATTTCGAGTCAATCCACAAATTTAATCTTTTTTTGAGGGGGGGGGGTATAAACACTATGATATTTCAATAATACTTTAAGGACTTTTTAATAATAATTTGAAATTTTACTTTTACCGCAAGTTTTTTTTTATTATTAGATAAGTTTTGTCCCGTGATTTCCGTCTCGCTGGAACACTTCGTCGGTCTTTTATCTTGATTCCACGCCCCATTTCCCCGACCCCCAGCCTGGCCCTCAGTTGGTGTATATAATAATAATACTAAATCAGCTGTAACATATTAGCGAGAGAAAGAGAGAGAGAGAGCATAAATCACCATGGCGACGTCTTTCTTCTTATCAGCTCCCCACGGAAGAGGGGAAGGGAAACTGGATTTGAATTATAATAATTCATGGTGTGCCGCATCCAGGCCGAAGCCCCGCTCCATGGGAGTATTATTATATTATCATTGTATTATTTTTAATTATTATTTAGTAATATTATATTATTATTATTTATTAATGTTATTTTATAATTATTATTTAAATCTAAAGGTGTAAAGAACAATGAGGGCATTTCCACCGGAAAATAGGTAGAAAAGTGGTAAAAATGGAAAAAGTGAAAATATGTGGGAAGATGCAGAACCGAATAGCCAAAAGAGGAGACTACTGAGTGCGTAAGGGGACCGGGAGAGGGCGCAACTCTCCTCCACTTGACCTAGGTTGCAACATAGGCACTTCCATGGCGGGAAAGGGGAAAAGGGAAATTGGCACGACCATGAGGAAAAGTGTTAATGAATAGAAGAAGAATGTGAAAATAAAGAACACAAAGAAAACAAAGTTCGTACAAATAGCACAGTCGTTCGCAAGTGCGAAACTGAGCTCCCCTATGGGAGAACAAGTAGATGAGGTAGAAAGATAAAGGTTGATAGATTTTTTGGAAATTTTAAAATCTCATCGTGGCGTCTTCGGAGAGTACACAAACATCTACCCATTATCTAAATAAAATGTCCACCTAAAAGAAAAAGGCAAAACAATAAAATGACCCCCCCCCCCATCCCGAAATTAGTGAAGGTCACACGAAGGAGGAACTGCCTCTCCCAAGTTGTAGAGTAGAAACGTTAGCTAAAAAATAGCCTCAAGATAGGCTCAAATACTGTATAATGTGCTCTCCTTCTTTTCTTGTACTTATGAGCGAGCCTCCTGCATTATACAGTATTTGAGCCTACCTTGGGGCTATTTTTTAGCTGACGTTTCTACTCTAGAACTTGGGAGAGGCAGGTCCTCCTTCAGGTGACCTTCATTCATATTTGGGGGGGGGGGGGGAGGATATGTTATTTTTTTTGTTTTGCCTTTTCCTTTTAGGTGGGCATTTTATTTAGATAATGGGTAGATGTTTGTGTACGAGGCAGCTCCTGTTCCCATCGCCAAGTTAAATTCCACCTAGCATCCTCATTAATAAAACTCCGCAGGGATGGCGCTTCTAGCTGATGATTAGTAAGCCTATTCCATTCATCTACCACTCAATTTGTAAATCAATTTCTACCAATCCTTTTCTTAAACCTAAACTTGTCCAGTTTAAGCCCATTGATTACGTTTTTTTTTATTCTGTTCGCTAAAAATAAGAACCTTACCTATGTCTCCCTTATTTGCAAAGCAAATAAGCAAAGCAATATCCATCCTCCTCAACCCATGAATCATCTTAGTCATCCTTCTTTGCACAGACTCAAGCAAAGCAATATCCATCCTCCTCAACCCATGAATCATCTTAGTCATCCTTCTTTGCACAGACTCAAGCAAAGCAATATCCATCCTCCTCAAGCCATGAATCATCTTAGTCATCCTTCTTTGCACAGACTCAAGCAAAGCAATATCCATCCTCCTCAAGCCATGAATCATCTTAGTCATCCTTCTTTGCACAGACTCAAGCAAAGCAATATCCATCCTCCTCAACCCATGAATCATTTTAGTCATCCTTCTTTGCACAGACTCAAGCAAAGCAATATCCATCCTCCTCAACCCATGAATCATCTTAGTCATCCTTCTTTGCACAGACTCAAGCAAAGCAATATCCATCCTCCTCAACCCATGAATCATCTTAGTCATCCTTCTTTGCACAGACTCAAGCAAACCAATATCCATCCTATAATATGGGAACCAAAATTGCACCGCATCATCAAGATGAGGCCTAAATAATGCCAGGTACAGTTTCAGAATGACACCACCACTCCTATTACACTTCTCCCGATAAACTCCTATGCCGTATAAGCTCTAGTCCTAGCACTTATGCACTGCTTTCTAAGACAGAGATCAGAACTTACCAGGACACGTAAGTCTCTTTCACATTCTGACCTATCTTAAAACTCTCCCATTCAATTTATAATTATTTAGCAGATTACAATTACTTTACTAAGTACACTACCCTTATTTATGTTCAATTCCATTTGGTCAATTCATCTTATACTACCTCAGCATCGAAGTCAGATCTTATAATCCTACCCAACTTAGTGTCATAAGCAAATTTGATCAGGTCGCTACTTATACCTATGTCGAGATAATTAAGATAAATCAAGAACCACAGCAGCCCCAACCCCCTCCCGTGAGAAATGTCACTGGTAATATTCCCCCACTCAGATTTAATCCCATCTATACTAACTCTTTGTTGTCTGTCACTAGGACCGTCTGAATCCACCTATAAATCCTCCCATCGATCCATGCGATTTAACTTTATTTAAAAGTCGGTGTGGAACTATGTCGATAGCCTCAATGATATCTGTTCCAAGCACCAGTAAAAAAAGCGATTGTACCAAAATTGTCACCTAAGAGCATTTTTTTTACCACCAATACGGCGAAGGCCTGTATTCCTGACATGTAATCGTTATGAGGAAGAACGTGGTCGCTCAGTCCTCGCGGACTCTTTGGCACGCTCATTGCCCCGCAATTCTTATACGTCCAAGAACCCTGCAGAAGAAAACCTCAACACCCGCCCGGCTCACCAAAACCGTGGCGTCACGGATATCGCGAACCAGGATATGCGGAGTTTCCAATGCCTCGAGAGCTCTCGGGGCGATTTATGAGGCGCTATAAATGACAATCCGTGTCCGAACCGGGC
The DNA here is from genome assembly GCA_963969495.1 of Ceratothoa steindachneri. Taxonomy (NCBI): domain Eukaryota; kingdom Metazoa; phylum Arthropoda; class Malacostraca; order Isopoda; family Cymothoidae; genus Ceratothoa; species Ceratothoa steindachneri. The sequence continues at coordinate 178,652,503 of OZ018321.1, forward strand.
ACGTCGCGTTATCTTGCGTGCCGAGTGGTGAATTGCAACCCTTTGGGCGTTATCTGCCTAGCGCCTGGCAGAGCCCCGCTGACTTCCAATAGAGGGGATACGGCGTGGAAACCACCCCCCTGGTGGTCTTTGGAGCCATCCTTATACACTGGCACGGTTCCAGCGTGACACGAAGTGTGTTCCAAAAAGGTCGAACGCAATACTCACGGCACTGTACAAGCTTTGGGAGCAGAGGCGTGGCGCGAAAATAGTCAAAAGTGGTACCCTCTAGGGTGGCGTCATGGGTAGAACCAGAGGCGTCACCGGCCCGAGAGATATACCGAGCTCTCGGAGGAGTTGCCTAGCCCTAAATCCAAAGGGCTTAGGGAATAACTGGCGTTTCTCGGCAGCATAGGCACCGTAGACATCAACTGCGGGTGCAGTGAGAGCTGTTGGCGACTGAGGGAGGTGCCGAGCTCGCGCATAGTGGCGAATAATGCACTGTGCACGGCGCAGAGCGAGTGGCATCCCTCCAGCATCGACAAGTAGGCTCTCAATGGGAAAAGTGCGGAAGGCACCGGTCTCCAAGCAAAGGCCGGTGTGGTGGATCAAGTCTACCTTCAGCAATAAACATTCGGCGAGGGAGGCATAAAACTCGCATCCGTAGTCGAGCTTAAAACGAACAAAGGATAAAAAAAGCAAGGCAGTAGCCCTATCAGTGCCCTAGGCGCTAAACATCACGGAGCGAAGAATGTCCATGGTGACCTAAACTCTTCGACTGAGACAGAGAAATCAGTCATTTCCTGAAATGCGGCCACCGCGCCCACGCCAAGCACCACCAGGGCGGGCTCTCAGGCGGCAGTAGCCCAGAAAATGATATTTGAATGGGAAAATAATCACAACCATGGAGGTCATCGACCACCCTCCACCCAAAAATATGGCTATACATCCGGAGAGCACAAGATAGATCGAGGCAGGAGAGTAAAGCGGTTCTCGGGCAGTGATGTGTAAACTCATTAACATTCAGGACAATTATCTCCGACTCGTCGATCAGGTCGGCAAGGACTTGACCCATGGGATTAATCGAGTAGTCCCCCCAGAGGGGGTGTCTACCATTCAGATCACCGAGAAAGAGAAAGCGCTTCAGCAACCATGGGACGACGCGGCTGAAGTCCTCTGCGTCGAAGTCGGCTGACGGTGGAATGTACGCAGAAATAACAGTATACCTCCTATCCAGGTCGAGCTGTACAGTTGCTGCACGAAAGGAGGTATCTAAAGAAAGGAGAATAACGAGGTGTAAATCGGGCCACTGTCCCGTGTTAGTGGGGTTGCAAAACCCTTATATCCTGGGAGGGTGGGCAGGGGGCACGCGCCAAGCATAGTCTGCAAAAAGATAGTTAACGGGGAATGCGAGAAGACGAGCCTCCGCAGCTCCTCCCAGTTAGCACGAACGGCAGCAATTCCATTGAAGGAATATGCCAACTAGGCCTAGCCCGAGGGAGATGAGGATGGCCTCTTCGAATAGAAGACCCTCACGGGAATAACCGTACGCATCCCGGAAGCAGGACTTCAGCCGCTGTTGGCCGGGCAATGCGCTGAAGGCGATGTCGCCTTCTAAGACTTATAGGGGGAGGTTGGGCTCACCATGCGAGTCTTTTCCTCCTTCCACCTCAAAACCTTAGGCAGGCGAAGCGTTTTCGGAGGCGGGGCCGCCTCTTTTGGAAGATCGATCTACTGTCTCCGAGGCAACCAGCCTACCACTGGGTGTAGGCGTAGTAGCCGAAGCTCATTTAGTACTGTCCTTCTTTCGGGGGGCAGCTTTAGGAACCCCGGAAGATGGCCTCACGATCAACTTCATGAGTGTTGTCTCGTTTGAGTCTAATGACTCGCTGGAGGTGCGCTGCTGTTAAACCTTAGGGAAAACAGTGACGCTGGGGGAAAGGGAGATGAGGCCCTGGTTTTAGCCGGGCTGAGTGTGAACTCTTTGTGCAGAGAGCTTTACCAGGGGAGCGCCCGTGGTGCGTAGAACCCGTAGAAGGTTTCCGAATGGGCGCGGAAACGACCATGATCGTAGGCCTGGAAGGGCTAGGAGCAGAGGGTGTCTTGCTTAACATTGAGGCATAGGACGTCCCAGACAGCATCGGGCGCGCCAGGACCAAGGCCTTAGCCTCACAAAATGAGAAAATATCCTGGCCCTCAAAGGCCAGGATTTCATTCTCAAGGAGATACGCACCACATTGCTTCGAAAAGGCGGGGTGTGGCTCTACTCAATTGGAGCAACTTACACAAACTTCGGGTAAACCCGACTTTGCGTGTCTACAGGAGCGATTCGTATGGCCGAAGCGGTGGTAGTAGTAGCACCTCCGCATCAGTGACCCGAATGCCTTCACGCAGTACCGATGCCAACCGGCACGCATGGACTCAGGGAGCTTGTCACAGCCGAACGTGACGAAGAGCGTAGGGTTGGTGTATAAGCCCCACCCTGTTTTCTCATCGCAAACTCGAACTTAACCGCTCCATGGTCGGCCAGCTCCAAAGTGATGTCATCTATAGAGTAGTCCAAGAGTTCCCTCGCATAAACCAATCTTTTCACGAGGTTCATGGTTGAGTGCGGCTTCACACACTCCAGCGTGCCACCAAGTGTCATGGCCGCCTTGCAAGGATTTGATGCGTTTCCCATAAGGCTCCCATCTGAGAAACGGGTCCCCTTCAGCTCTCTATGAATCACTCTGCCGAGAGATCTCCTCTGGTTGATCATGTTGCCCTTAGCCAACATGGTGCCATCAGTGGAGCGAATAACAAGAAAGCGTTTGAAGCCAGGCGCCTCTAAAACGCCAGGTAGTCTCTGAATGAGAGGCCCCGACGTAATCGAAGCTCCGCTCTGCACAATTTTGGTCTTATTTAGGGATTCTCCACCTGAGGGAGCACCGGGGCAGGAAGTGCCGATCTTGGCCTGGTCGCATACCAAAACGGCAGCGGCCCCGTCCGTTCCCGTAGCTCCCGTTGAGGAAGAGGAGCCCCCAGTCTTTTTGGTATTTTTCCCCGTTTTGTTTCTCTTTAGGAGAGGAGAGCAGGGAATGAACCCGCTTCACTTCTCCGCCGGCAGGAGACCCTAGGCCAGATGGGCCGGCCTCAGCAAGATCCTTCTCTGAAATTGAGGTCTTTTCTGCCACAGGAGCACCAGCCGGGAGGAGGAGATCCTTCCTCTCCTTGCAAGGCCGAGGGGGCAGAGCCGTCTGAGGACCATGCACAGGGAAGGACTCGGATTCAGTTCTTGGCACCGAGCCTAGGTCGACCCCATGGAAGGTCCTACCATCTGGAGCTGAGTCACCTCAGGGACCAAGTACATCTCAGGGGGGCCTCAATGTGGCCATCCCACCCCGCAAGACATCACAGATCCCATTCGAGGTTCTTTTTTTATCTTCTAATGCCGGCGAACCGGCATCCGTCGAGGAAGAGATGGGGGCAAGTACACTAACCCCCTGCAAACTAGTCGCAGGGCATTAGGAGCATGGAATGACGGGCTCTGCCATCCCTTGCTCCCCTAATGGGGTTGACCCTATCTAGCCACCCCCACCGGCAGCGGTCAATTATTAACTGCCTGCTTCCTTTCTTGGCAGTCGCCTTGGAAAGCAAAGGGGAAACTGCCGTTGGAAAAAGTGAGTCTCCCAAGAGCGACTCCAGAGAAGGGAGTGAGGGGGAGTCCCCTACACCCGTATGCATAGGAGAGGAGTAAACCTCCTCTCCGGTCGAAGACGTTTGGAGGGTCTCCTGTGAGAGCACAAGTAAGGGGGGGAGGAAACCTATATTTTTTCGGTGGAGCTGCTCGAGGGCGGCTCTGACGGTATTACTGAGGAAAGGTTTTTTTTTAATTTTCTCATCATCGGGTATGGTGACCCTATAGTTTTTACGGGATGCAAACGCTCATCCCTCCCTTCAGTAGCCCGCTCTGCGAAGGGTGAACACGGGGCCGGCAAACCCCGCTGCCGCTATTTGAGTCCACTCCTTACGCCCAGTGGCCAGACAGCCCATCGGCATTGCGGCTCTACCTTAGGCAGGGCGTACAATCGATAGACAGTGAAAGGAAAAAGAAAGAGGATGTGAGGAAGGTGAGGGTGGGATGAAGCAATTTGTTATAACCCACCACCCTAAACCGGAGCTCAGGCGTGATGGGGCGTTGCCCCCCCCCCTCAGCCCCGATCCGGGATAGTTGGGTGAGAGGAAGTTGATCAGCGTCTACCCTGTGAAATTAGAGGCCGACCATAGAAAGTTGTGGGCGAGGTTGTAGGGAAAGTGAGGAAGCAGGGTAAGAAAACAGGGTGTCAGAAAGAAGAGGCTAAGATGTGGCCGGATGGGGACTGAGTCCCGTCCGACGTCAGGCGGCCAGGAAGGTAAATCGCCGTGCCCCTTACGTGGTAATAATAATAACAATAACTAACAATTACAATTACCATAACAATAATCATAATAATAAAAATAATAATAATAACATAATCTAATAATAAAAAGGTAAACTAGTGCTGAGAGGGGGTGAGGGAGTAATTCATCTTTGTCTTTTGTGGTGAGGGTGGGGTAAAGGGGTGATAATACTTATTGAATTTATAGATTCCCTTTTGAATGTCCTTCGAGATAACACAAGAACACTGGAATGGTGGTGGAGTTAAATGATCAGAAGCAATGAAGATTAGGAAACACAAAATTTGGCCCTGTCAAAACTTTTAGCTATGATTGAATGTCGACGGAAAAGAGAGAAAGAGTTGCAATCCCCAATTACAATTTTACCTTCTCACATCTACTTCACAACTATTCTTTGTCGTTACTAATTAGCAAATCTTTTGCTTCTGGGCGATGGATGAATTTTTAAAAATTAACCGCGTCATCACACGTGAGCGAGAAGCGCACGCGCGACGGCTTCAATTCGGCTGACGCAGAAATTCGTCTGCATCCTTCTAATTGAAGCATCAGCGAAATTCATAACGGGCAAACTCCATTTCAGGACGAGACACAATTCCTCTAAATTTCATTTCTCGAGTGTCACCTACAGATACATCTATTAGAAACTAAAAGAAGTAGAGATGTGCCGAGTACTCGGCATCGGCACCGGCATCGGCTAGAATCGGCCACATTTGTGAGAATCGGCATCGGCATCGGCAAACTTTTGCCGATTCTTCGTCAAAATTTTAGCTTTTTATACAGTTTTGGTGGCTGAATTGGGCCAGACAACATACTTTGTGTTACTACTTACCACAGCTTTATTAAGCAACACCTTTATTGTTTAATTCTGGTCAGATTATAGTATATACTTTCAGGGATGCTTGAACCAAAGTAGCAAGTTACAGTGATATCATTACTAAAAAGTTAAAAAAATACTCAACCATATGATTTTCCTAATAAATGTGGTTTCAATAATTAGTATTTTGTCTTTGGAATTTTAAGTCCTATATAGCGGTTCACCTACTCAGGGACGTTTTATGGTGTTCCTTATCCATGGACATTGTCCATTTATCATGATCTACTGGCCTCGTGTCAAAATGTATAAAAAATTAAAAGAGATCAAAACAGTGGATCCGAATGGCTTCAATCCGAAACGAGATAAAGCACTAACTAATAAAAAGAAAAGTGTAAATATACTAACAAAATGTTTAAAAAAACGAAGTAAGAAGTAAAAGGAAAGCAGTGAGTTGAGAAAAAATAAAAACAAAAATGCTAAAGAAAGTTAAAAAGAAACACTAAAATAAAAGAACTTTGGCTAATAGCCATATCAAATATCTCATATATAAGAAATGTGAAAAACAAGAAATAATAATAATAACAAGAGGGCTCAAAACATAAAATTGAAACAAATGACGTTCGGGAGGTGCCGTTGGAAAGGTTATACTTCAACACTCAACTAAACTTTAAAAAGTAAACTAACACACCTAATGTGCTGACACAAACGTCTCTTCAGAGTGATGTTCAATCAGAATTCTTGTCAATTAATATAAAAAAACTTGTAAAAAGCAATATAGGTGCAGAAAAGTTTAGTGACCTTGAACAGTGTGTCTTTAAAAATTTAAAGGGTACGAGTATATGTGTCTTTATTTATCAAAAACATTGTTGCTCTTATTGCAATAGTTACATTATATATATATATATATATATATATATATATATATATATATATATATATATATATATATATATATATATATATATATATATATATATATATATATATATATATATATATATATATATATATATATATATATATATATATATATATATATATATATATATATATATATATATATATATATATATATATATAAAATTGGACGCTACACTCGCAACTTGTTTTTGTGTGTGTACGACTGACTTACCGGACGGCGGCCACGCCTCCTTCCCCCCAGGCTCTACCCTAACGGTGGCACGAGAATGAAAGCGCCCATGGGTTAATTAACAACCAACCCTCAATTTTACTGTAATCGGGTCGAGCACTATGTTTGCAAAGCCAGCAGCAAAGAATCAAAACACTAACTCCCACAGAGAGGGGAGAAGCTGAAATTGTTACTTCCAGAAATTGGCCATAGCCCTTAATACATCGGCGAAGAGACGCCTGTTTTAACCAAGAACAAAGTTAATCCCGCTGCATAAGCAATATTGACAACCAGAGACCACCAATTCGCTAATTAAAATGGGTAGAGATGCTATTTTTAATTTACGTAGTTTACGTTAGGGATTTGAAGAGGCCTAAATTTCCCCTCTAAAGTTGTTGGTACGAAAAACCAAGTCAGCGAAAAGTTCCTCCTCGAGCTAATGCCGAAGTTAAAACAAAAAGCCAGGCAAGTCATTTGTTTCGAAGCCGATCGTCCCCAAGAGTACCCAGAAGAGACTAGTAAAACAATAAATTCTACAAAGTTTTACCAAGCACGGAAGACAATTTCTCGTTCTCGACGAGAGTATTATTCAACCAGAAGAAAGATTCCTTAATCTAAAGGAATAGTTATCGGGAGCCGTAGATAAGTGAATCGACCGGAAACCTCAGAATTTCCACCTACGAACGCGCAACTAACCAATGCCTACCTTTTTGGCTGGAGAGAATCTACGCCAGTCAGCTGGGATCTGCCTATTATAGGCCCAAAACCGCACCGAGACGGTGACGCTACACACAGCCAGCCAAGCATTAAAAAAAAATAGCGGTAACTTAAACATTTTTTTAGTATTTTGTGGAATCTATCCACAGTTCACATTGTTGGGCGATTACTGAATTCGTTAAAACGAACGATGGCCCAAAGTTATCCGGGTAGCCCGTTGTAATATTCCTTTAGTAAGCCAGTGCATTGACATTTTTTTCAAAGTTTAACATTTGCGTATTTAAGGTAGTGTAGATTAATTATTTTATGAGTCAAGCCTTATATCAAATAGTGAGTTAATTTTTTAAAACTATTTTTTTGTTTTGATTGATTAGTTTGTTGTAAAATAAACTACTATTTTTGGTTAATGTTTCCATCTATCGCTTGAACGAAAGTTTTGGCAATATTAGTAATCATATTTTGAGATTCTACCCTAATTTGTGATATTAATCCCTTGAAGCGCTAATAACTGCCTTAATCGAGTACATACGAAGTGCAAGGCACCAGCAATTAACCTCAGCATCGGTCAAAAATATATATAAAACTACTACATAATAAAGTGTTGTTAGGTTTTAGAGGATTATAAACGACCCCCCCCCCAAAAAAAAAATATATATAAATAATTAGTTAGTCGCTTTGCCCCTTGTTGAATAAGAACAAATTATCGCCAAATCGTCCAAGTATAGATAAACACAATAGCAAGATAAATTCGGGTTAGAATTTTTGTGTGTGGCTAATTGAAGGTATTCAACCCGTCAGGGGGTGAAAAAGGAAGTTTTGTTAGGGTACTGATTGCTAACCTAGTTAATTTAAAGAGAGAGGTTAGGTCAGGTTAGGTCAGGTTAGGTTAGGCAGAGCGCTCAGTGTTTAGTGGTGGTATAAGTTCAGTTCGCTTAAGTAGGCCCCTTATCAATTAGTTGAAAATGTTACCGCGCCCCTCCCGTAGGAAACATCCCCTTCGTCAGCGCCTTAGGCGTTCCCCTCAGATCCACCAGAGCGACTGGTGAATTGCATAATAGATATGAGATCACCCGGAAGAGTAAAATTCGAGTCTGGGGCGGTAAATGGTCATCCCTTGTAGCACTCTTACCTGGTCTAATGCCAAAAAATATTGATCGTAATTATTAAAAAGATTTCCTTGCTTATGAGAGAGACGAACGATGCTATGTCAAAACGTTAGTAACGCCATTATCGATTATCAATGGGAATAAAAAAATTTGTAATGCTCGGCCTATGCGCTCTTAATAACAGGCCCTTATCTTGCGAGCGAGTCAAGAACAGCGTGCCCAATACCTGTTTCTGAGCCAATTTTGGAAAGGGCTATAATCCTACATTTCTTCAGTGTTTCGATGACTTTGAGGTAACGGAAAAAAATAAATAAAACACTGTACTCCAAACTACTATCTGTAATGCACGCTGTCGATAAAAACGCTGTATTTTTGTCATTATCGCCACTTTAAAACAATGAAGAAAGTATAAAGATTTTATAAGGATTTCCCAAATTGGCTTGTATACT